>JAJOZX010010172.1:0-25000 GCA_023014485.1 Bathynomus jamesi
GGATATGGGGTGACAGAATTATTGGACCAATTTTTGTCAGTGGAAATCTTAATGCCGAAAGGTATCTTAACATGTTGCAAGAAGAGATTTTCCCATCCCTGCTAAACGAGGAAGGTAACTTCCCAGTTTACTTCCAGCAAGATGGAGCTCCACCTCATTATGGTCTTCACGTGCGTCGGTATTTGGATCATCAGCAGTTT
This sequence comes from Bathynomus jamesi, assembly GCA_023014485.1. Lineage (NCBI taxonomy): Eukaryota > Metazoa > Arthropoda > Malacostraca > Isopoda > Cirolanidae > Bathynomus > Bathynomus jamesi. The sequence continues at coordinate 201 of JAJOZX010010172.1, forward strand.
CCGGATGCTTGGATTGGTCGGCGTGGTCCTGTGGAGTGGCCTCCCAGATCCCCAGATCTCACCCCCCTTGATTTCTATCTTTGGGGCACTTGAAGGCCATGGTGTATCAGGAAAAGATACGAGACATAAATCATCTAAAGGAACGTATCACCAACGCCATTACAAGCATAACGTCAACTGTGCTAATGCGTGTCATCAACAGTGGGAACACGTATTGAAATGTGTTTTCAAAACAATGGCAACCATGTAGAGCATATTATATAAATAAAAATGGTTGTCCATAAAAAATGTTTATTTTTCCTATGTATGGAACTTACGGCCCACCCTGTATATACCTAAAAAAGCATAGAAGAAATTGAATGGAGTCGCATTTTCGAGTTAAGTAAAGAAGCGTCGCAGAAGATATAATAATACAGTACTGAGAACTCGAGTAACGCTAGTAACTGATATATTATTCTATAGAATGTACTATCGGTTCTAAAGTCGGGATACACTGCGCCCTTACGATATCTCTACTATTGCAACTGAAGCTCCGCAAGAGGAAATAGAAATAAATATACAGAAATATACAGTATAGTCTCGTGAGTCCCCATCCTTTTTTAATTTTATTCTTCCTATCATTTTTATTTCTTATACGCTAGATCGGTGTTTCTCATCATTCATACGCGTGTTTTTCTTTTCAAAATCAAACAACAGTATATATGTATATATATATTGTATAAATCATAGATTTTAAATTCTTCATCAAAAATTGTTACTTTCCCCTTAAAAATGTTGCACAAGTTTTGCTAATTATGTTTTCTTAATTTTGAAAACTTTCGTATGTGATAAATTGTTTTATTGATATAAATAACTTTTTCTGAAAAGGGAATACCAGTAAATGTACAAAAAGAAGTGTAAATATATCATCAATGTACTTCGAGTAACTGCAGTCATAATATAATATTCAACTGTCGCTGTTAAGTGTGTTAATGCAGTATATTTGTTTTAAATGTAAAATTTAAAATTTGTTTTAAACTTGAGCATTTATGGTATACAGCAATCTCTTGCCAACCGCGGGTTTTGCAACTGTGGTTTCGAGTATCGACGCAAAATTTTCTGTATACCGTTTTGGCTATCGCGGTCTACTGTACAGTTTTGCTTAACCACGGTTTTTTGTGTTCCGCACCGTAGCAGTCAATTTATTATTTTGTTTATATTCGCAATTATAAGTGTAATTATGGCCTCTAAGCGTCGAGTTGATGTTGATAGTGAGGTGAAGGTCATCCGATCATTATTAAAGGTAAATAAAAGTATTCTTATTCACTATTAATATTTAATGTTTTTTCGTTAGTGTTCATGTTAATGTTAATATATAATTAATGTTGTTTTGTCCGTACAGGTACATATTTCTCATGTTTACTGAGTGAATAGGATGCGTAATTATGGAAAAAAGTAAGTGTCAACCACGGCCGTGGAACCTAACCCCCTATTTCCCATAAGCCTTTAGTTTTACCAACTACGGTTTTGCCAACCACGGGGTTTTTTCAGGAACGTAACCCCCGCGGTTGGCGATGGATTGCTGTGTATATATAATATATATATATATATATATATATATATATATATATATATATATATATATATATATATATATACTCCATATATATATATATATATATATATATTCCCAAGTTGGTCGAACATTTGTGTAAATTTTCACCCGGTGACCATTTTAACCCAATAGGTCGAACTCGTTATATATTTTATATTATCAATGTTCTAATCACTTTCACTTGTGTTAAGGTAGAAGGGGTTCTATGAGAAAGTGTTTTTTTTACCGTATACAAGGCTTACCTTTGGGAATTTCACCGCGTTAGGATTTTAACTAAAAGAAAAAAAACGAAGTCTCGAAGTCAAATAAATCTACCTTTATGCTTCCTCGGCCTTTATACACACACTCTGATTTGCTTTAGGTTAGGTTACTCTAACCTAATTTAGCATAATCTAATCTAAAAAAAGTAAGTCGTACAAGAATAACTGACTTATTTGCATAATCCGGCCTAATTGGTAAAAAACGTGGTTTACTATTGGTGCTACTCGAGGATTTATGCATATACATATGCATATACATATAACTTATATATATATATATAATATATATATATATATATATATACATATATATACACAGTATATCAGTACAGATTTTCATTTTGGCCGGTGGTTTCGTGTTATCAGTATAACCCAGTGCTGTCCAACTTCTATGAAGCGCGGCCAAGATGTTGCCTATAATCATACACTGTTGGTTAATACGACTTAGGAACCCGCTGAATGTTGTTCTCCCTACTAGAAATGACAAAATAGGGAAAAAAAATTCAGAAATGAAATTTGCCAAAGTTCCATTCCGCGGCCCGCATGCGGCCCGCGGGCCGCAAGTTGGACAGCGCTGGACTATAACCAATACCCCGGAGAAAATTAATAGCCCGGATTTTCTTTTCCGAGTATTTTCTTTTTTAGGTTAAGTTAAGTAAGGTAAGATTAGATTAAATTAACAAGTAACTCGGTGTATAAAAATCTGTGTACAATTTCGACATTTTGGATTAAAACTTGAACGGGGGTGAAATTAAATAAATAATCACTGTGAAGGTGTAAAGAACGTCTATCTTAAGTTTTTTTAATGTCCTCCTCTCTCTCTACCTTTACGAAAGCGCAAGTGATTAAAAATTTGAAAAAATAAAAATTATTTGTCCGAGTTATTATCACGGATAAAAAATTACAAAAAAAATCCTAGCTAAATGGGATGAACTTCACTATTAAACACGTGAAATAAATAAATGATGCACGCCACAAGTAAAATGAAAAGTGATTCCAAGGTCCTTCGTGTATTCAATAGTACATCTCTTCAGGGAATGAAGAAGGGTACTGTTGAATATACGAAAGGCCTTGGAATTACGTTTTCTTTTCCTTGTGGAGGTGCATCATATATATATATATTTTAATATTATATATATATATATATATATATATATATATATTATATATATATATATATAAGGGTTTTGTGCATTTTGTGAGATGTTACTTATCTACCTTGACAGATTTTACCCATCACAAACAATTTTTATTTTGTCGAAATTGTATAAATTGTATATAGATAGTAGAGTACAACCTTGATTAATAAACAGAAAAAGTAATACCTCTGCATGATTCTTGCCTAGAAAAAACAACTGAGTTTTCATTTATGAATATATAAAATATGGCGCTGTACATACGCTGAAATGTTCAAAAGCTCAACAATGGAACTCAATTCATGATGCTTTTCCACCGTTTTCGTGGCATATGATGATATACTTTTCTTCGTCTGAAGAGAGAAGATTGTAACACAATTTGAACTTTACCTTGTGGCTGATCCAGGACGCGCATCTCCACATTTTGAAATCACGTGACGAACCCCATCCTCCATTTCAGTTGCACCACCTTCTCCACTTTTACCTACATCTCAGTTGAAGTTGAAGGAGTTAGGAAGTTAGGGTGTTAAAAAAAGTTAAAGGAGTTACCAATGGCTCCAGAAAAAAAAACTTAATTTAATTCGTCGATGAGAAATTAACGTTTAAATGGGGTTAATAACAGAAGTTAACATTTAACAAAGTTCATTAATGTTAAAGTTGATCTTGTTCGAACGATTATTTTCGTATCATCACTTTCGTTTTTGCAATTAATGTATCAACTAATTTTTAATATTAGGTCGTAGGTTTAATGTTTTTTTTTTAAACGTTCTCTGGCTACGAGATAAAAAATCTAAATGCAACAGCACTCGCGTTCCTTATAACGTTTGAAAATGTTTAAAACAGGTTGTGTAATCACAAAATTAAAACGTTCTCCGAATATTCATAACAGAAAATATATCGTGTAACGAAACTTCTTCATTTTCGATTTTAATTTATAACAGTTTTTTCCACGTCAATTCATTATATTATTTAAGGAGAACGATAAACTGTTTCCAGGCGGTTACTGAAAATGGCTTAGGAAAAATTCTCCATAATACTCTTTCGTATATTATGACTTTTAAATGTGATTTGTTTTAACCATGAGAACCGATTCTGGGCGATCAGCAGATAATATCAGTTAAAATTCAAGGCCACCTATAACTGAACATGACATTTTGAAGTTGGGTCTTGACTGTCTTTAAAAATAAATGACCGCAAAATGTAAAAAAAATAATAATAAGTATCTATTATTGTGAGCACATTTGTACCGGCGAGTCTGAGAAGCTCCTCCCAGCAAAGTACCAGGACCACCTTTCCAGGTTCCTTCTCGGTGTCAAAAGATTCGGGTGTGGTGAGAGAAGTCCTCGAGGATAAGGATGGTACGATCGAATCAATGGAGAACTCTCGACCACTCGGCATGCTGGCCGAGCACTAACTCCCTCTCGTTCCGAATCAACGCTGGGACTCGCTTTCGACTAAATGGTAAAAGCGCTTGCGTGCCTTTCAGGCGTTGCTGATCAATAGCCGAATCAGAACGAAGAGAAGCGAAGACACATTGCACAGACTCTTCCAAAGACTCGAGAAGAGCTATCGACGATGCTGACTCTCAGCTGTGATTACATGACACGAAGGGAAAGCAGATGGGCGTGGAGGTGTTGAGTGGGACCATTCTTGGGAGCGGAAAAAATGAGCGAAAAAGAAGCGACCGGAAAGTCAACGAAAAATATCGATTTAAATAAAAAATAAGATTAGAATTAATTTAAAAGAATTGTTTTTCCAGCCTAAGGACACTCTTTTATACTCGATGGATTACTGTGTGTGTGTGTGTGTGTGTGCACAATATATAAAATGGAATAAAATTTGTTTTCCTTATCAGTGCATTCATTTAACCAATAATTTTCTTGCAAAAAGTTAAAATGGTTACCAAACGTATTATTTTACAAAATGCATTGACATGGGTATTGACATATGCAGTTATACAGAGTAATACCATTTCCATGAAATGATAAAAGATTAACGTACCAAACTGTCGAAAAGCCAAACCATCGAATCTTAATTTAATTTAATCCGTGAAGTTAGGTCAGGTTAAATTAGTTAAATTAACTTTCGATAATTTTGTCTTTCGACAAATTGGTCATTCGATCCATTTATTTTTGAAGGAATTGGATCTTGCCTCCTTTTATGCTAATTAACGCAGTAATTACGTTGGAAACTGTTCTACTAAATAATTAAATATTAGGCGTAGAATCTGTAGATTTCGGAACATGATAAAACGAAACCAAATTACTCGTATTTTTTGGAATAGTCTTTATCGGACCATCATTTTCAACTGAACCAGAAAAGACTGTCTCGGATAATTTCTTAAGAAGTTTGGTATGGAAACTTTTTTGCGTACCAAATACATTGAGAAAGAGAGACCTAATTTAACCATTTTTTTTCTTTATTTAGATCCATTCACTGCGTTCAGGTGATGGTTGAAACCACAACTAAAGCCATAGGTTTCCTTCATCACACGACCTTTGCCTTTTCGAAGGAAGTTAAACAAGTTAAAAACACAGTGACACATTCTACAGATCTACAGAAGCTAATGCTAACAAAGACCCTAAGATCCACTCTAAGGTTAGCCCGAGATAGATAAATAAAGCGATAGATAAAGAGTTGTACATCAAAAGATACATAAAAAAGAAGAAAGAATAAAATATAAAAGAAGGGGACAAAAGTGATAATATAAACCAATGTAATGATGTGTAACATAATAATAATAATAATATAAAAGAGGTAAAATATTTAAAAATACGTCATTCACCTACTTCATTTTAGTCCGTTTCATATAGGAGTCTCTAAAGTAAGGTATCGAGGAACCTTAGTTAATGAGCTTATTTTGAAGGTAACCTTTCTTGCGCATTTATTCACCACTGACCTACAAAAGAAATGAAGCATATTTTCAGGAAAATATTTCAACGAAACGCGAATATGAAATTAATAAGCTGTTTTCCTTATATACACATTTATATATGATACACAGATCGTGCATGGAACAAGGAACTCTTCTGGAAAAATTAAATCCACTATAGTCCGAATAAGTAATAGTAAATGACAAACACTACAGTTTTTTTTTTTTCATGATGTTAGCCCGACGTGGGCAACGGGTCACTCGCAAAGAGGCCCCAGAAATATAGCTTCCCTCACCAGCTATCTGCAAAACAGATAGAATCCAGCTTTGGGACAGGATCTACGGTCTGTGTGTATCATGAAAAAACCTCAGGAGATCATTCTGATATATATATATATATATTATAGTTAGTTAGTTAGTTAGTTAGTTAGTTGGTTGGTTGGTTTTTGAACAAATGTTCAGAATCGACCCGTGTTCGACCTCCTGCAGCATCTCGCCTCATTTGAGAGATTATTTTATGGTGTCCATTTATCAACCAACCAGTGTAAGAATGAACAACTGGGTGATCAACGCGCGGCTGCCATAGCCGGGGGATGTACATAATATGCCTGGATATTAATTTACATGAACGTGGAATGACAAACTAAATGCGAATCACCTTTCTGTATTTTTATTCACGATATTGAACTTAAGAGTATATGCTAAAAATAATACTTGTTAATGTAATATAAAGTAACAACATGAATGTACTGTACATAAACAAACTGTTTTTATAACTTGTAAGGTCATATATGTTACGTTAGAGTAAACATTCGATATGTAAATTACACAGATACGTAAAAACAATAATTATGCAAAAGCGAAATCAGATATAATTGGTAAAGGGAGTGACAGAAGGACGGATAGGTAGCAAGAATGAAAAAAGAGTAAAATGTGTGAAACGAGTGATTTCATGAAATCCCTGAAATTTTCAGTAATTTTGCGTAATTACTGTTTCACCCAGGGACGACTTCAGGAAGTTACTGAAATACTTAAGAATTTCACCTAACCTCACCTAACCTAACCTGACCAGCCTGACTTCCTGAAGTCCCTGAGTGAAACAGTAATTACGCGAAATCACTCGTTTCACAATCTTACTAGGGAGTTCATGAACTCACGTTTCACAATCTTACTGTAACATATATATATATATATATATATATATATATATATACATTAGTGATGTAGGTCACATCCGCATCCGCATCCGCATCCGCGGAACATCCGCACATTTTCTCGCATCCGCATCCGCACTTTGGACTGCGGATGTCGTGCGGATGTGGACCGTTGAGATAAAATGTCATTAATAAGCGGAAATTATCAAATTCTACTATATTAATAGAACTAGTTCATTGTGCGCAAAAGTGATGCTAGCGACAAGACGAGAGGCTGTTCTTGTATGAATTTACTCTCTTGCAACCTACTTAGATCCACGTTACAAAGCTGTTATTTTCACCTAGTACATTAGAACGAGTTAAATCATCACTTGGCAAAGCAGTTGAAGAGCTTCAATCTCTTGAATCTGTCGCTTCGCCACCCACCAAAAGAATAAAAGTTTCAGTGACAGAACCAACACCTTCAACAAGCAAATCTATCACAGAATCTGTCTCTCAGTTTCTTGAGTCAAGCAGCAATGACGAGACCTACGCGATGTCAAAAGATGTAGTAAAAATGATCGAGAGCTATCACCAAGAAAAACGCCTGGCTGCATGTGACAATCCTATTAGTTGGTGGAAAAATACGCAGAATATCTATCCATACTTGAGTAAACTTGCAAGGAAACATTTAGCCTGTCCTCCAACAAACGTACCAAGCGAGAGATTATTTAGCAGTGCTGGATTAATATATGATGAAAAGAGAAACAGACTGGCAGCAGAAAAGGCAGAAAAATTAATGTTCCTTAAGCATAACCTTCCTATAATTAAGTTTGAACATTAAACGATGAACATCTTAGTTTACTTTATTTTAATTACTCATTTATAAATATGCCTAATAAAACTTTAAACTTAATATAAATAGTTATCAAGCTAATTAAAGATCTCTTTCTATAAGGGTGGAGGAGGAGGAGGTTGGGGAAAGAGGTCGGTGGGGTGCATTTGAGTTGGGTTCACGTCCCGCATCCTGGTAACACAATTATGGTTTCTAATTGTGGCTGAAACTCAACAAAATATAACGAATTTATTTGCAGACGAATTCACTAATTGATTTCTATATTAGTTAGATGCTTGATATTATTTTATATGTTCAGAGAAAAGTACAGCAATTATTGTACAATTAATCAATTATACTACATTATAGCTACAGCTCTCTCTATATAATAACTTATTATATACGTTAAACACAACAAATCTCGAATATATCCTAAAAAATAACGAAAATGTAGACATCCGCATCCGCATCCGCGGATGTTGAAATCAAACATCCTCATCCGCCGCATCCGCGGATGTGAAAAAAATGACATCCGCTACATCACTAATATACATATATATAGGTGTGTATATATATACCTTTTCATTTAATTTCATATCAGGCATGGGGACGAGGCCTGGCCTCAGGCCTCGAGGTCGAGGACACACATTTTTCAAAGGCCTTGATGCCGAAGCTGAGACCTTTTAAGGGGATGCTTCACGAGGTCTTAAGATTGTTAAGCTGAAGGTATTTGCACCCAGAGGTGTGATCTTCGGATGCAAATAACGAATGTGGTATTTGCATCTCTGGGTGCAGATACTCACTTCGAAATCTGTTACGAATAAGCTCCTCCATGATTTGGGAAGACTCAACAATCTAGCCTAGTGTAGGCCTAAAGCTCTTCCAAAGGTAACCTACCGTAGCCCACAATATTTCAAGTATTTATGATAATATGAAAAGTTATGATGTGAAGATGATCTCGCAAAATATTTCAAGATTGTACTAACTCACTGAGTGTTGATCGTATGATTTCTGAATGGCTACAATTATTAGCGACTCTAGCGAGCATTGCAAACAGAGCTACATTTGGAGATGCCTTATTTTTTTTAAGTTTTGCATTTTTATGTATCTTGACAATAAGAAATTGTGGTCTTAAAGTCTACTAAAGATCATTAATGTAATTGTAACTTGTACTGTACGTGAAAGATGTTTCTCATGTGCGTAGGCCTATAGGTATGAAGTTTATATCATGCCATTACTATATTCTATTATATATTTTCGCCTTTCTGTCTGTCTGTCTGTCCTTTATGCAAGCGCAAACCGTTTGACCTAGAGCTACCAAATTTGGCACGGGAACCTCTTATGGGATGAAGAATGTCACCACAGAGTCGGTCAGCCTGTCTGTTTGTCTGTTCGTCTGTTTGTATTGTGAAGCTCAAGATTTTCATGACTGTGTTCTTTTCTATAGTTTTATTGACCAAATAATTGAACCGACAGTAATTGGGAGTTCAATTATTTGGTCAGGGGGGTTTTGGGGGATTTCTGATCAGATTCAGAAATCTTGACACAATGTGAAGCTCAAAATTTTCACGGCTGCGTTCTTTTCTGTAGTTTAGTCTGTCTGTTTGTCTGTCTGTTTGTCTGTTTGTGAAATTTATCACGGGCAGTAATGTTCGAACGGTGGGGGTTGGGTAAGTGGGGGAGAGGGATGGTGGTAATGGGAGAGGGGTGGGGTAATGGGGAGGGGTGGGGGTAATGGGGGAGGGGGTTAGCCCCCAAGTTGCATAAAGGGGGGTGAGGAGGTTTTGGGGGCATTCAGTTGACCTAACCGGGCATTCAATTAACCCGGGCAACGCCGGGTACCTCACCTAGTAATTATATATATACGATAATAATATAATAACGACAATATTAAGAATATAATTGCACCTGATATTATCCATTATCAGACACTTTTAAAGTTATATGTATAATACTTTATATTATTAAAGTAAATGAAAAAGACCGAAAAAATTATTTGCAAACAATATAACAATTTACATCTTAGTTATAATGGCGATATTAGCAAAATTATTGTTTGCATCCGATATTGTACTATATATTCATTTCAAATCATATTATTTAGAAGTTTATATGTTACAATTTACGACGGTGCAAAAAACAAAATTATCGACGTTGGTAGCTAGTTATCAGTATACCAGGTGGTATTTTTCTCTAGTTTGGCCTATTTTTTATTACGGAAATAGATACAGTACAATAGTTTATACACATAAATAACACAAATACATTATATGAGCTCAGTTCAACTGATTACCAACTGATAGATTGCTTTCCCACACTAGTTTTGCTACATTAAGTCAATTGGTCTACTGCTGACTGACTGAATAATATTTGTATATCGCGACATATATAATATGTACCTAATGTCACAGTGACCTGTCACTAATCCATTAGTCACCTCTCTGAATAATATTTATCAAAGTATGCCGCCACATACGGTCACCTGTCATGTCATGGTCCTCACCTGAAGAATATCCACCCCGAGCGCGCGCCCACCTGAAGAATCTTAACCCCAACGCTACCGGGAGTTGAAAATTACAGAACAAAACAAATCAGGATTCCCTAAGGCCTCACGAAAGTCACGAGGCCTTTTCACTTTTCAGCTGGCCTCGAAGCCTGCAAAATATGCCCGAGGCCGGGCCGAGGCCAAGGCCACTTTTGAGGTCCGAGGCCGAGGCCTGCAAAACATGCCCGAGGTCCCATGTCTCATATATATATATATATATATATATATATATACACACACACACACACACACACACACACAGTATATATATATATATATATATATATATATATATATATATATAATATATGGGAATGAACTCAGAATGGTTCCCAGAGTTTTTATGATACACACAGACCGTGCATGGAACAAGGAACTCTTCTGGGATAATTAAATCCACTATAGTCCGAATAAGTAATGGTAAATGACAAATACCATAGTTTTTCTTTTTCATGATGCAAGCCCGACGTGGGCAACGGGTCTCTCGCAAAGAGGTCCCATATATATAGCTTCCATGTCCCAAAGCTGGATCCTGTCTGATTTGCAGATAGCTGGTGAGAAAAGCTATATTTATGGGACCTCTTTGCGAGAGACCCGTTGCCCACGTCCGGCTTTGTTGTAACCATAAAATTGGCATGCCGAAATCTTTTGTAAAATAGATGCAGAAATTTTAGTTTAAGATTTCGTTGTGTACATCTTTAAAAGCAAGGTGTTTTGGCTTATAAGTATTCATGAACGAATGAATTAGAGTGTGTTTCAAATTGCTTAACGTTTGTTCTATCTTAATTCAGATTCTCATGGAGGATTTTGAAATTGATTTAATTTCGCGTGAAAATTTAAATCTTTTAAAATGAACACCGACCAAAGTAAAGAGTGCCGCTGCCTTGAGTATAACCAAAGGCTGAGTGTGTAATCGGAGAAGAGAACTTATTGTTTGACAGTCTTGGGTAGATTTATGGTAGAAGTCAAAGGGCAGTTATAGCTTAAGAGTCTGTTTTCATTTTGAACCTTGTAAGGTGCCACTTTTGTTTATTCGGGTTTCGTCTGAGGTAAGCCCTCGAGCGAAATTTAAAAGTTTGTTTTAAATTTTAAATTTTAAATTTAAATTTTCAAATTTTAATTTAAAAATTTCGTTAAGAAAGGCGGAGCGTAGAATTTAACAAAGTTGAGATTAGAGCCAATAGAAGATCAATTTTTGTACGAATGATGTCATGTAATGAAATTGGTTTTGATAGGCCCTTTAGACACCAAAGGGAGGAGTTTTTGTAATTCTGAGGTGGAACTTAGAGTTTCAAATCAGTTGTAGTCGTTCCTCCGAAAGTTAACAGTGGCTCAAGCAATTCGTTAGACTTGTGGTGAAATAGAAATTTCTAAATTGAAGTAAAATTGTCACGATTGTACTTAAAGTTTGAATCGCCTTCGTTTACGCGAACTTTTGTATAAGAACTTAGTGTTAGCGACTGTAAAAGAGAATTTAGTCAGAATACCTATTGTGCATGACCCGTCAATAATTTTGTGAAGGAATCTAAAATTATTTGGGACTCTTTCGGTTTTTGGGTGTTCTGTTCTGGAAATAAATCTGCGGGACTCGCGCAGAACTGTTGAGAATAACTTCTAAATTTTGTAAGTAATTCATTCTTTCCAATTTCTTTGTCGATTTTGATACTTTCATTTAGTGCTAAGTTTTATTGTTACATGAAAAAAAAAGCCCCTCTGTATAAATGATTTTGTAGACTAAAAGACTTGTGAAACTTTTCGTTAAATTAATAACTGGATTTTATTGTAAGCAAAATTGATAATCATCCATCAGCCTATTACTTTGAATTTATGTACTAATTTGAGTGAAATTGAATAAACTTTATAAGAGGGAGCGTGTCGTTTCTCTGCCACCTTGCAATAGGCTCTCTTGTTAGCTGAGGTGAATTAACATTCAAAGTAGGCTTCTGGAAAGCCGAAGGAACTTACGCCTATCAATTTAAAGGGCCATCCGTCTGGATAGGTCGAGTCATCCTGAACGCAAAGCACACGCGCGTAAGAAATAATTTGAAATAGAATTAAAGGGTGTCAGTGAAGTGAATTAACATAATTAAAAGGGTGTCCAGCACCATAAATAAATAAACGGGTTGGGCACTAATTAAATGGTGTCAGAAGTTGTAAAAGAAATAAAGGTGCGCAGTACCTAAGAAAAAGAAAGGTGCGCACAACATAAATGGTGTCATAGAAGTGGGATCCTATTGCAAGGTATTGGTAGCAAGAGTAACTTTTTGTTAAAATAAATTGGCGTAACAATAAAGCACTAACATAAAATAATTGGGAACAGTGAAAAGTGTCGCTAACAGTGATTACAGTTTTAAAGGTTTTGAAATAAAAAATAAATAAACAAGCTTCGCGATGTCGGTAAAGAGCGTGGAAATAACGAATGAAGGAGAAAGTACAAGTGACATGAGTGATACCGAACCAACGAACTTAAACGAAATAAGTACAGAAAGTTTGGAAAATTTAAAATGGATAAATTTGGCCAACATTATTCGGTTACTCAAGGAATGCAAGGAATTAGAGAAAGAAATAAACCGAAGAGGGTCGAAACTGGAAGACCTTGTAATGACTACTCCGCGATTGGAGTATTGGGACAACCGAAGGTCGGGGGTTCGTCCCCGAAGAATCTCTCTAGTTCCTCCCGTTACAGAAGAAGAACTTTCGAGGCAAGAAAGGGTTGGGTGGAGACCAGAGAGCCCAGAAGACATCCCAAAGAACCCTTGCAGAAGTGCACACACCACAAGAGACGAGAAACACCGCACCGACGAAGACCGGCAGAAGAATATAGAAACCGTCGTACAGGTATTAAAGAGTACTAGCTTACCTTTGCAACGTGAACAGGCAGTAAGGGGTCCTGAGCAAACGACTTTTGGACACACATTGGAAGGAAGTTCGCCGAAGTTTATGGGCGAACGGGCACAAGAGAACCCAGGAACCAGCCCAAACGCCGTCAGGAAGGAACAAGGTGAGACAGTCAACCCAATTGCCACAAGAATATTAAGTGCAGGTAATGCCTTGGTTCAGGCTAATCCCATAAGGAGACATATTAAAGTGGGCATACCTAAGGACGCGTTGAAGACCGTTATGCCGGAGTATGCTTGTAATTGCATCAAAGGAACATCCTTTCGGGACTATTGGATGGAATCAACCCAGTTTTCGGTAAACAACCCAAGCTTGGACTAAGAGATGAAGAGGTCCTAAGAGAAGAAACGCCACATGACAGAAGCCGAAGACTGCAGAAACTGCAAAATCCTCCCACATCCTGGGACTACAACTCACAACATCCAGAAGAAAGAACAGCCACGAAGGAGGACAACATCAAGGATGTGGAGGTGAACGACGGAGACAAGTCCAGCAAGAGAGGAGAGCCCAGAAGGAAGAACTGTGACACTGGTCACAGGAGGAATAACACAACTCAAGAATGTGACTACAACCCCATGAGAAACCAGAAGAGAAAACAAACCAAGTCAAATGAAGACAGAGACTCCAAAGAGGAAACAATGGAAGAAAGTGGCCGAAGCCAGTGCAAGATTTGTCAGCAAATGCGAAATTGGGAAGAGGCGTGCCCTCGAGCAAACCTTCGGCAGGACTGGAAGGAGAAGCCTCCCGAATAGCTTCAGAGGAAGTAGCGGCGAGTCCGTCGGCTAGGACTGATCACCCTACCAGTATTCGTCGCTCAACAAGCTTCCACCGCGCTGAACGATGGTGGAGCTTCCGTCACATTGACATAAGCTATGCACAAGAACATCGGGAACCTTCTTTGGACGGTTGCCAACTTCTCAGTACACAGTTGCACCGGCCCCGCCCATTCATGTAAGGGGAGTAGAAGTAAGTTTGACTATGGGAAGGGGGGTTGAAGAATTCTTTTGTGTCTGTATAATTCCAGAGGCTCAGCAAGACTTGACTATAGGCGTGTTGTTTCGGAGGATATGAAGACGAAACAAAGGTACGAAGCCCAGGTAGACCACCGGAAGAGGACAGTCACTCTGAATGAAACAGTAACCATCCAAGGAAAGGGAGTAGACAGTGAAGATAGTGCGAGGGTGACTCTGGTAGAGGCAATCCCGCACGAAAAACTAAAGGTGGCCGCCGTGATTCTGACGCGAGTCAGAATGAAACCCGGGGACGTAGTTCCCTTGGACGTCTATTCTCCGCTGCACGGGATGTGCAGTGAAGCTCGGGGAAACTTAAAAATGTTACCGAGCAGGATCCCACAGGGGAAGATAAGGTTACTGATGATCAATCAGGATGACGAAGAATACCTTGGCGAAAAAGGAGACGTCGTGGGCCTAGTGACGGAGGCAGAGCTAATAGGGAGGGTAGTCGACACGGCCGGTCGACGCTCACCCCAAATTGGAACGAATGTCACGGTGAAAGGAAGTCAAGCATCGAAGAAGGACTTCGAAGAACGAGTGACACGCCTCAAGTCCTATGTCCTTGGTTGGAAATCCTTCTCCGACAAAGAAAGGAAAACCGTCGAAGAGTGGCTAAGGGATTATTCAGATGTCTTCTCAATGGATGGCGAGCCATTGGGTTATAATAACCTGATGCCAATGAAGTTGGAAACCCAGGATCATCCTCCCATCTTTAGGCGACCCTACAGGATACCTATTACACACGAGGAGGAGGTAAAGCGACAAATAGCAGAAATGCTGGATCAAGGAGTGATACAGCATAGCCGTTCCCCCTGGTCGTTTCCATTGGTAATCGTGAAAAAATGGGGATATGAGTTCCCCTGGACGTCTATTCTCCGCTGCATGGGATATGCGGTGAGGCTCGAGGATACTTGGAGAAGTTGTCGAGCAGAATCCCAAAGGGAAGTTAAATGAAAAAGGAATAGACGGAGAAGAAAATTTGGGGTATGGTTTCCCCTGGACGTCTACTCTCCGCTGCAATGAATGTGCAGTGAGGCTCAGCGTGGTTTGCAAGTATCACAGAGCGGAAATCTCAACGGGAAGTTAACCCTTTCCAAGGAGGCGGTAAAGTTACTCTTGAGAAATAAAGGTGACGACTGAAGAGTATTACCTTGAAGCAAGATGACATCGGCATGGTGGTTGAGGCAACGAGAACGGGGAGGTTAGTCGGAACAGCCGTTGATTCCTCGCCCGAAAGAAAAAATGGAACAAGTGTCACGGTGAGAAAGAGTCAAATTTCCACAAGTGACTAAGAAGAGATTGAAAACACCTCAAGACGCATGTTCACCGATGTCCGTCGCTCTCAAAGGGAAGAAGACCGACGAGGGAAAGAAAAGATTAACTACTACCGTCACCGGTAGAGTACCAGGACCACGTGATCACTAGGAACGAAGAGTGACCACAGGAGTCCAAAGGGAAGCGATTGAAGAAAAGAAGCGTAGGGCCCTGAGGTTCTGTGTAGACCAGTGGTTCTTAACCGGGGGGGGGCGCGCCCCCCCTAGGGGAAGTCGGTAATTTCCAGGGGGGGGCGCGATCCCTTGGGGAAAAACAGGAATTTCTCTAACTGTATTTGTTATTCTCTTAACGAGCATAAAATCTGGGAGAGAATGTTATTTTGATGCAAGGGGGACGTGGAGGGAAGGACCAATTCCTAGAGGGGGCATGGTAGTAAAAAGGTTAAGAACCACTGGTGTAGACTATAGACCTTGGGACGCCATCGGCAGCAAGGACAAATATCCATTACCCACCATTGATGAAACCTTGTCCAAGCTGCACGGGACTCATTACTTCTCGAGCAGGGATTTACGCTCGGGATATTGGCATTTGGCCATTCACGACGATAGCATCTCGAAAACTGCCTTCTCCACGGGAAGCGGTCATTTCGAGTTCAGGTGGTCCCGTTTGGGTTGTCCAATAGTCCACCAGTGTTCCAAAGAGTAATGAATTTTATTTTGCCGAAGCAACTGGACAAGGAAGTACAGATTTACTTAGATGACCTCATTGTCCTTGGAAGTCTTTAGAAGGACATGACGAGAGGGTACGACGAGCCTTGGATAGCCTACGCACCGCCAACTTAAAGATAAAGTTGGAAAATGTCAGTTATTACAGTCCTAGGTGGGGTATTTAGGCCATGCGGTCACCAGGAACGGGGTGAAGCCACAGCAATCCAAAGAAGAGGCCATCAAAAACTCCCAGAGGCCAACTAACAAAAAGGAATTGAAGCAATGTTATATTTGGTCAGAGAGTCATCGTCCGTTCTGACCATAAGCTGTTGAAGTGGCTTCTGAGGGAAGGACACCGAGAGCCCAATGGAAGACTAGAGCGTTCGGTTATGACATTGCAAGACTATGACGTTCTCATCGAGTACGTGAAAGGCAAACTCAACAGAGTGGCCGATTGGTTGTCCCGCCCGCCTGGAGTGACGAAGGAGTTTGTGAACGCAATATCCGAAAAAAAGCGATCATTGATCGCAAGGTAATCAGCAAACACCAGCAGAAGGACGTTGAAATAGCGGCATTCGAACAGCCATCGAAGAAGGGAAGGTTTTCAGCTGGCCGTAACCAAGCCCATCCAGCCGTCGAGAGTCAAACTAGTGAGGAACCTGCTGGTTTACATCGATGCGAACGGAAGAGAGGTCATCGTAGTTTCTAAAAAGTTGAGAGAGCAGCTCATTTGGAAAGCCCACACTGACGTCGGAGCATTCATCCGGGAGCTGTAGGGACTACAGAAATCCTACGGGACCTTTATTTTGGCCAGGTGTGGTTCAAACCATCCTGGCAGCAATAAAGGACAAGACGGCCCGGGAGGTGGCGGACAAGTTCCATCGTTTGATACTGTGCAAACTGGGCGCCCCTTCAGCAGTAGTATCCGACCAAGTTAAGGAGTTCTGGAACTCTACCTTGCAGGAGCTCTTCAGGGTTTGGGAAGTACAACACCAACGGACCGCCGCATACCGTCCCCAAAACAACGGGAAGATCGAACGTCTGAATAAAGAGTTATGCATCAAACTCCGTATACTTTGTGAAGAAACTGGACGAGGCTGGGATAAAATCCTCGACACCGTGGAGTTGTCCTTGAACATCCGAGTGCACCGAGCCACGGGATATTCTCCATTCTTCTTGATGTACGGGCGAGCCCCCAACGTACCTTCAAAGCTATTTCGCATGCCACAGGAGGCGTGCGTGAGCCCGTACAACCCAGAGGAATACGCCGAAGACCGAAAGAGGAGTCTGAGCGAAATCTACCGCCGAGTGGAAGAGTTCATGCGGAGATACGAGAAGGCTAACGGAATCAAGGAATTGGAGCCGTTCGAAGAGAAGGCGCCCCATGGCTTGGTGTACATTGATTACCCACGACCGGGCAGAGGCAAGTTGGAGCCCCGGTACGAGGGTCCATACATCATCATCGAACAGAAGACTCCAGTCACTTATCTCCTACGTCACATGATCACTGGACATCAGATAGTGATCCATCGAGACCGCATCCGCCGCAGAATCGATGCCCCATGGGACGTCGAGCGACAAGGCGGGGCGGACGGCGCAGGGGATGAGATGGGGGAAGGGCCACCGCCCCTCCTCTCGGGAGCTTCGCCCTCGACACCGGAGAAACATTAACACGGGGAAGTGAACCGGAAGGCGCCTCCTGCCCCCTGGCAGGACCCAAGTGGCGGAACGAGGACTGCCGGGCGCCTCCGAACTACTTCCTCACGGAGAGCTTCGCCCAGGACAGGGAGAAACATCGACTAGGGGAGGTGAACCGGAGTGCGCTTCTTGCCCGCTGGCAGGACCGAGTGGCGGAAGGGGATCCGCCGGGCGCCTCCGAGCTACTTCCTCCCCGAGAGCTTCGCCCAGGGAACGGAGGAACATCGACCCGTGGAGGTGAACCGGAGTGCACCTCCTGCCCCCTGGCAGGACCGAGTGGCGGGCAGGAGCCGCCAGGTGCTTCCGAACTACCTCCTCGCGGGGACCTTATGGGAATAGGGTCCCCCGGACAAAGCAGACAGGCTGCTTTCACAGGACCACCGTTTGAGCGTCCGTATGCTCTTAGGCCCCGACCTCGAGTACACTATGAAGAACCCGAGGATGACTAAAATTAAATGTGTCGGTGTTAGTGTCCCAATAAAGGGGACAAGTAAATGGAAAATTTTTGTGAAAATTTAGGAGTAAATTTGTGGGTAAAATTGTGAGTAAAGTGATGATATCCGACCCTAGTTAAGAAAGTTTGCATCGGAGTGCAAAATTAAAGGAGGGGAGGGATGTTGTAACCATAAAATTGGCATGCCGAAATCTTTTGTAAAATAGATGCAGAAATTTTAGTTTAAGATTTCGTTGTGTACATCTTTAAAAGCAAGGTGTTTTGGCTTATAAGTATTCATGAACGAATGAATTAGAGTGTGTTTCAAATTGCTTAACGTTTGTTCTATCTTAATTCAGATTCTCATGGAGGATTTTGAAATTGATTTAATTTCGCGTGAAAATTTAAATCTTTTAAAATGAACACCGACCAAAGTAAAGAGTGCCGCTGCCTTGAGTATAACCAAAGGCTGAGTGTGTAATCGGAGAAGAGAACTTATTGTTTGACAGTCTTGGGTAGATTTATGGTAGAAGTCAAAGGGCAGTTATAGCTTAAGAGTCTGTTTTCATTTTGAACCTTGTAAGGTGCCACTTTTGTTTATTCGGGTTTCGTCTGAGGTAAGCCCTCGAGCGAAATTTAAAAGTTTTGTTTTAAATTTTTAAATTTTAAATTTAAATTTTCAAATTTTAATTTAAAATTTCGTTAAGAAAGGCGGAGCGTAGAATTTAACAAAGTTGAGATTAGAGCCAATAGAAGATCAGTAATTTTGTACGAATGATGTCATGTAATGAAATTGGTTTTGATAGGCCTTTAGACACCAAAGGGAGGAGTTTTTGTAATTCTGAGGTGGAACTTAGAGTTTCAAATCAGTTGTAGTCGTTCCTCCGAAAGTTAACAGTGGCTCAAGCAATTCGTTAGACTTGTGGTGAAATAGAAATTTCTAAATTGAAGTAAAATTGTCACGATTGTACTCAAAGTTTGAATCGCCTTCGTTTACGCGAACTTTTGTATAAGAACTTAGTGTTAGCGACTGTAAAAGAGAATTTAGTCAGAATACCTATTGTGCATGACCCGTCAATAATTTTGTGAAGGAATCTAAAATTATTTGGGACTCTTTCGGTTTTTGGGTGTTCTGTTCTGGAAATAAATCTGCGGGACTCGCGCAGAACTGTTGAGAATAACTTCTAAATTTTGTAAGTAATTCATTCTTTCCAATTTCTTTGTCGATTTTGATACTTTCATTTAGTGCTAAGTTTTATTGTTACATGAAAATAAAAAGCCCCTCTGTATAAATGATTTTGTAGACTAAAAGACTTGTGAAACTTTTCGTTAAATTAATAACTGGATTTTATTGTAAGCAAAATTGATAATCATCCATCAGCCTATTACTTTGAATTTATGTACTAATTTGAGTGAAATTGAATAAACTTTATAAGAGGGAGCGTGTCGTTTCTCTGCCACCTTGCAATAGGCCTCTCTTGTTAGCTGAGGTGAATTAACATTCAAAGTAGGCTTCTGGAAAGCCGAAGGAACTTACGCCTATCAATTTAAAGGGCCATCCGTCTGGATAGGTCGAGTCATCCTGAACGCAAAGCACACGCGCGTAAGAAATAATTTGAAATAGAATTAAAGGGTGTCAGTGAAGTGAATTAACATAATTAAAAGGGTGTCCAGCACCATAAATAAATAAACGGGTTGGGCACTAATTAAATGGTGTCAGAAGTTGTAAAAGAAATAAAGGTGCGCAGTACCTAAGAAAAAGAAAGGTGCGCACGACAGCTTGCATCATGAAAAAGAAAAACTATGGTATTTGTCATTTACCATTACTTATTCGGACTGTAGTGGATTTAATTATCCCAGAAGATTTCCTTGTTCCATGCACGGTCTGTGTGTATCATATATATATATATACACACAGTATATATATATATATGAGAGAGAGAGAGAGAGAGAGAGAGTGAGAGAGAGAGAGAGAGAGAGAGAGAGAGAGAGAGAGAGAGAGAGAGGTAATAGTGCCATCTTGCATTTTAAGCACATATACAAGTTCATCAGCAGAACATGGTCATTGTTTACCTACAAAAGTGAAGTTTAGAAGTGTTGGGGTTAAATTTTTCATTTTCAAGGAGACATTCTTTCGCATTTTAAAGGAAATATTACTTTTCAGAGTTTCAACTTTTAGAAATGGAGGATAAAGAGACTTCTGGTATCGTACTTGTACATATTTATGTTTTTTACCTTCGTTTAATACAAATATGAAATTAACTACTAAAATTTAAGAAAATCATTATTTTATATACAGTATATGTACGAGTAATAAGACACTAAACATCCGCATATATATATATATATATATATATATATATATATGGGATGAATTTCACAATTAAACACGTGAAATAAATGAATGATGCAAACTCACAATGAAAAAGAAAATGATTCCAAGGTCTTTAGTGTATTCAGAAGTACACCTCGTCAGGGAATGAAGGGAGAAGGCGAGATGACAAAATATATACATATGTATAACGGGACAGAAAAACAAAAAGATTAGCACATGATTAACAAGAGTTAATTAGAGCCAAAAGGTATTTTAACAGGATATTGTCAATTTTATACATTCCCGCACTGTTATTGAAATTATTTTTAAAATACTGTAGATAAATGCACATTCTAGAATATTCCTTTCAATTATATCTGTGTTTTAAACGAGCGCTTAAGAACTATCGCACTTGATACTATGATTACATCTATACATATGGTTAAACAATGCATTAGAATTATTTGCTGTTCTACACGCACATTTATGCTGTTTTACTCTAATATCTAACGTTTTATCTGTTTGGCCTATCTATATACTGAGTTACATTGCGCACATCCGCTCGAATACACACAACCAGTGGTGTAGTGCTGTGGGAACGCGTGGGAACGGCGTTTCCTTACTTTTTTTGGTAGACGGAACGGCGTTCCCTCACTATTTCAAATAAATCCGAACTTACAAATCTCTAACGTCATGAAATTTTAATTCCCACCCCTAGAAGAAATATGAGAAAGAATCATTAACTGTTTCATTTCTTTTAGCTTCGACTGAGGCAATGCTAGCCTATAAAGATCTGGTGAAACAGTCACCACGGCGTACCAGTTGTTAACTTTTTTTTAGTTAATCATTCCAGTTGTTAGCTATTTTTATTGATCGTACTGGATGTCATATATCTAATGACACTGGAAATACTGCATCTTCAACCTTGGAATATATTCTAATATCCAGTGCATATGACCTCAAAATATCCTTGAAATTGGTCAGATTTCAAAAGATTTCCTGGGGCTTACAGTGCCCCCGGACCCCCAGCTGTATGGGCTCGCCGCGCTTGCCATTGTCCCCCCCCCCCCGCATCTGAGTAACACTTTCAAATGCGTTCCCTCACTTCTTTATTTAGCACTACACCACTGCACACAACTAACCACATTATCCGGGCTATTCTTTATTTGGAGTGATTTAATAGTATTATTATACTTAAAGACTACGTTAATACCATTTGCTTTAAGTAAAGTCGGAAGATATTGAAAATTAACATGGTTACTAAGGTAGGCTAAGGATATTTTTACGCTCAAATTCCTTTACAGTTATGCTATTATAATACCTATTCTTGACTTTCCTAAGCCAGTTATCTAAAAATGAAATAGGATAACATGATTTAGTATCAATATTCATGATATTGCATAACTCAGAATCTAAAAATTCAGGACTGACAACTCTCAATGCTCAAGAAACATAGCAGAGAAAATAGAAGGTTTAATCGAGGGATGATGGTCAGAATGAAAATGCACATAAGAGTTATTATTAGTAGGCTTAAGATAAACTTCAAATTTGAACTGATTAAAGCATCTTCGAATTTTTAGATCCAGAAAAGATAAGCTTCCATCATTTTCTTTTTCAACCGTGAACTTAATAGATGGGACTAAATTGTTGAGCTGAGCCTACCAAGAAATAAGTCAACATCCAAATTATTAGGCCAAGGGCCTAGTAATGAAATACTATCATCGGGATACTCTCATGGGTATACTATCATGGGATACTATTATCTATATACCTGTACCAAACATGGTTAAAATTAACAATAGTAGAAAAAATTCTGCTTTCAAAATATTCCATATATAAGTTAGCTAATATTGGTGAGAGGAGATTTACCATCGTCAATCCAAACGACATAGCATAAAACTTATTTTCAAACTGAAATTTACAATCTTTGACGCAAAGCTTAATTAACTCAATAAGAATGAACAGGGAAAGAATATTCAGAGATCTTATCTTTTAAAAAATCAAGTAGGTCATCAACAGGGACTTTTGTGAATAACGAGCATACATCAAAACTTACCAGTTTGAAATTAGGGTCATTAGGAAATTTCAGTTAGTCAATAAGATCCATGCTATTTACAATATGTGACTTGGAAATAGAGCCAACTAACGGCGTTAATAAACTAACTAGCCATTTAATAGCTTATAGGTTACGGAGCCTACTGAGCTAACAATAGTGTGTTTTTACTAAATCGTACAAATATGGTAGTGACGGATTCATACTAAGAAACTGCTTAGAAAGCCCATTATAGTTATTTTTTAATATTGCTCTTAATTTTCTGTTAAACATTTTATTAACATCTTTCAGTGGGTCTCTGTTTAGAGGTTTGTACGTATCGCGGTCACTCAATAAAGTATTCATCTTTTCAATGTAACTGTTTTTGTCCATCATGACAATTGAATTAGATTTGTCGCAAATAATTCTAATGCATTGTTTAACCATATGTATAGATGTAATCATAGTATCATGTGGGATAGTTCTAAAGCGCTCGTTAAAACCATAGATATAATTGAAAGGAATATTCTAGCATGTGTATTTATCCATTTTAAAAATAATTTTATCATAATTTCAATAACAGTGCGGGAATGTATAAAATTGACAATATCCTGTTAAATTACCTTTTGCCTCTAATTAACTCTTGTTAATCATGTGCTAATCTTTTTGGTTTTCTGTCCCGTTGTACATATGTATATATTTTTGTCATCTCATCCTCTCCCTTCATTCCCTGACGAGGTGTAATTCTGAATGCACGAAAGGCCTTGGAATCATTTTCCTTTTTCTTTGTGGGTTTGCATCATATATATATATATATATATATATATATATATATAACCAAAAGTAATCTTTGTTTGTTGTACTTCAGGTTTTGAGTGTACGTCATAGCTTTTACGGAGCATTTACCAAATACAGGTTGCTGTCATATTTTAAATTTTAAAAACGACGAACTTTTATTTACACAAATCTACTTCAAACTTCTTTTTACATCTACAGTAACAATTGGAAATGTATGTTTCATGAAGATTAAGAAAACTGGACGACAAAACATAGAAATCTATAAATTTTGGATTATTCCAACGTCTTATTCAAACTGTGAACATTTTAAAGGAGAAGGAAAGGCAACGCATTTCTCATTTGAGCAAAATATATTCACAAACTGTGCCAGGAGACGTCATTTGCAGTCAGGTTTTGGAGCGAATTAAGTTGATGGATATATACGACGGAGAGCATCGTAAAATGAATGGCCACTGTTCATCCCCTCTTCTCGAAGTAGTAAAAATGTATTTTTTTTCAAGAGTGACAGACGTTTTTCAATACCTCATATTAAAAACTAAATATAAAGTTAATCTGAGCTTATACGTTGTCCTTGGAATACCAAATAATTATTATTGTACGTACGATTAATAAATGATGAAAAAGAACCTCGAAACTCAAACAAATAAAAAATCTCCTGATTAAATTTTGAAGATTAACGAAATTTGCAAAAACAGAGAAAAAAAACAAACTAAAAATGTTTTTACTTTCCAGAAAAGTTCCAACCAATTAAAAGCCTTTATCACGCAATTTTTATCTAGTCAAATGAAACCCATGAGATACGTGTCTTGTCTGATATGTTCTTTCTGGAGAAAAAAAGAAAACAACTCCCGCATGCTTAAGCAAATTACTTTTCCATTTCCTCACATTTATATACCAGTTCGGAGAAATCATGTTCGTAATACTTAAATTACGGCATGATTAAATTCGAGTTGCATCTACCATTCATAAAGGAAGAAACGCATGTGGTGGGAAACGACGAATTTTTAAAAGCATTTCAAAATTAGAGTAAAGAATAACCATAAATTCATTTATACATAATCATGACGTCCGATATCTGATGAGAGAGAGAGAGAGAGTGCTCTTTGTGCTCGTTTGTACGTGCTTGTTCCAGGAGGTTTCACGTGCGCCCTCCCGGCCCTAGCACCCAAGGATGATGCGGCTCGACCTTGCAGTCCTTGTCATCCTTGGTCTTTTTCCACTTCGACTGTCCCCTCCACCCTTTCTTTTTCCTCTGTC
>JAJOZX010010172.1:30000-32500 GCA_023014485.1 Bathynomus jamesi
CGCGGTCCCAGAAAGTTTAAAAAAATGCTAATCTAAACTGCTCGTTTATGATAGTAGACCATTTGATGGTTCGTTTTCTTTTCTCTATTTATTACTGTATATATATATATATATGGTGTGAGACTTATAATATCATAAATTGCTGAAATTGTTGGTTTAAATGAAGTATAATTCATTTATTGAACATTTCATTGTTTGTTTAGATATAAATTAAATTAGATATAAATAAAAAGACAGAAATTGTTTTCCTAAATTCTTCTGATAAACTCTTTGCGTACCATATCCAGAATATGGCATTAACTTTGGTTCTTTATTTTTTCATTTTTATTTCATAAATAGGCTGACTTTTTTTTTCTTTCATGAATTATAATTCAAATTCAACAGGTGATATTAACGCTCACGCGTCTGTGTAGATTACATTACAAATTATTTCATTCTCTAATGTATTTTGATTCAGATAGGAAGTTATGCAGAGGCTCCCTTACAAAAAGTGGATATTCGCTTCAAAATATAATTAATTATTTTGATTTTTCGATTATGTAGTATGGTGCATTGTACTAGTTGTTCATAGTATCTTTTCATAACAATGTAAAGTTGTAATTAGTTTCATTCTGAAACGATGAATTGCATGGATTTATATGAGTTACAAATCAGCTGGGTCTCGTGATGAAACAGGGAATTGTCTTTCAGATGTATTTTGTAAATTACACTGGGGGACAAATTTAACTTTTTTTGTTTCTTGGAAGTGAACAGGTCGGTCTTATAGGATGTTTTCCGCTGATTCCGAATATAGCCGTAGAATTTCTCTATCACCCAAGGTTACTGAGAAATTTGTATTTTAATATTTATTCAAAAAGTGTATAGAAGTTAGTAAAAATACTTCATAAAAATTATATTAGTGGCAGATTGGCATTTAAAATATTCTTCTTAAAATTTCTTTGTCACTGATTTTCTCTTGTAGTTTTCATTAGGAGCTTCTCGCATCAATGTCCAGCAGTAATCAACTAACATTGCCGGATCCCACCTCCCTTGGTAGCGTTTCTCCATAGTAGCTATATCTTGGTGGAACCTTTCTCCATGCTCATCGCTTACGTCGCCGAGGTTTTCAGGGAAGAAATCTAAATGGGAGTGCAAGAAATGGATTTTTAGTGACATATTACATCAATAACCTATATGCTTCAATCATGTCCTGCACTATTTTTTCATAGTTAGAGGCTTTGATGTTCCCTAGAAAATTTGTGACAACATTCTTCATGGCCTCCCATGCCACTTTTTTTTCCTCTCAAGGCATCATCAAACTTTGATCTTTCATGAGCTCTCTGATTTGGGGACCAACAAAGATCCCTTCTTTTATCTTTGCATCGCTAAGTCGAGAAAACTTTTTCTTCAAATATTTGAATGCCTAATCTTCTTTGTTCATTGCTTTGACAAAATTTTTCATGATGCCAAGTTTGATGTGAAGTGGCGGTAAGTATATTTTCTTGGGGTCAACTAAGGGTTCATGAGACACATTCTTCAGTTCTGGGATACATTTTTGACGAAGTGGCCAATCCTTTACAAAATAATGCGAATCTCTGGCTCCGCTGTCCCATTCACAAAGGAAGCAGCAGAACTTCGTATAACCGAGCTGCATTCCCAGAAGAAGCGCGACGACTTTTAAATCCCCACATATATACCAACGAAACTGGTCATAATTAATCTGCTGAAGGATGAGTTTCATATTTTCGTAAGATTCCTTCATGTGGACAGCGTGCCCTACAGGAATGGAAGGGTATTTATTTCCATTGTGAAGTAGTACAACCTTGAGGCTTAGCTTCGAAGAGTCAATAAATAAACGCCAATCTTCAGATTTGTGCTCATGACCGAGAGCTAACAGCAGTCCATTTACATTATTACAGTAGCATAAACCACCTGACGAGGAGAAATACTGCATCAGATCTTTTTGGCGAGTGCGGAACGCCGATATGCTTGTATCTTTTGCCAGCAAATTTCATTCACGTAACCTGGAGCCCAATAATTCCGCTTTCTTTTTCGGAAGGTCCAAATCTCTCACGAGATCATTCAGCATAACCTGCGTTATCATACGTGGTTTATTTGATTCAGGTTGCTGAAAGTCTGTATCTTTAGTGTCATCAATTTCCATTGGTTCAACTTCAGACTCTTCATCCAGTGTCCATGACTTTGGGGGAGTTGGAATTGGGTTATCATCGTCATGTAGTACTGGTCTCATGGCAGATGCAAGATTTGGGTATTGAATTTTATGTTTATTTTTGGCAGAGAATCCTGAAACGTTAGTCATACAAAAATAGCAATCCGTTAGGTGATCCTTGGGCTCTCTCCAAATCATTGGTATGGCAAATGGCATAGATTTGCGGGTATCTTTAATCCAACCCCTAAGAGTGACGGCACAGGAAATGCATGAGATATGAGGTGCCCAGGATTTGTCTTGGTCGCCTACCTTACATCCAAAATAAAGTTCGTAAGCCTTCTTCACGAGTGG
>JAJOZX010010172.1:37500-141529 GCA_023014485.1 Bathynomus jamesi
TTCGTTTTTCTGTATCCACCCGAAGAGGATGCCAGTGGGCATCGAAACTGTTGTGGAAATGAACTCCGTCTATTAGTGTGGGTTTTACTGTCACAATCCATTGTCAGCTTTCGACAGACATAAGATAGCGGAGTGTTATCCGAACAACGTTCAGAAATTTCTATACAGTGATTATCAATTGGTAAAGTTATAAATGAAAGTGTTCGGATATTGCCCAAAGTTAATTTCCTTTTTTTGTGTCATTATATGCGCTGTGGTCAGTATGTTTTGTAAAAATTTTCTTGTTCTTTCTATGGTTGTCCTCATGCTAAATATATAATTATATAAATAATTTTTTAATGTAAAACGATTTTTGATGAGGGAATCATTGCAATAGACTGTGAACCGGAAATTTGTTGTAACCGAATTTAAGAAAATTATCCTACATTGTCCCCGTCACAGCTTTATTGCAGGCATCCATTTGATCAGTGGAGTGGAATGTTATTTTATGAAAACGCTGTGTAGGCCAGAAATGTTTTTTTTTCGATTTTTTATGAAATGATACAAAATATCAAATGTGATGAGTTTGCCATTGAAATGATTTCTTGTCTTTCTTTCAATTTCTTAAATTTGTTAAAAAAAAGTTTTCCTATTGAAAACTTATTTTCAACGGGGTGAAGCGAGTGTCGTATGCTGAATTCGAACTGAAATTTATAATGATTATTAATGATTATGTTAAAGTGGAATCTGCTGACATAGTATTTTCACTGGACTTTTCATTGCAACACTTAATCACCTACAATTTTTAGCACCCTATTTTACTGAAAAGGGTAAGTGTCATAACACAGGCCTGCGAATGAGAACTTTGTAAAAGTTGTTTTCTTACTAATAACTGATTTTATATAATTCAACTACGCTGATTTCGAGTGTGTCCATTTTTTTTTGTCACGTACGGATTTTCTGCAAATTGGAAGGGAAAAACAACAACATAAATATTATTTATTTCAATTGACATTAAGTTCCGATTTCGCTTTGTTATACTAATTACAAATGCAAGCAACTTTAAAAAGAAAAAATAATATTAACGTCAATTACATATTCATCTTTATTTGCCCTGAGTTTTCTTGTGAGATCTATGCCTTTTAGTCTCGAATGTACGCGCTGTTCCTTTTCTTTTATTTAATAATTCTGGAGTATCCCGTTTCAACATCCAGCAGTAATTAGCCATCATGCTGATATCCCACCTTCCCTGATATTTCTTCTCCATTTCTTTGATGTCTTGGTGAAACCAAGCACTTATAAGCATTTATAGGCAGTAGTTTTAAATCAAAATTTAATGAAAATTACTTACATATGTAATATGAAATATGACATTTTGTGAAAAATCTGTACGTGATGGCGAAAAATGAATATTATTTTCAGAATTAGCGTGCAAAAATTACTATATAAGTGATAAAATATTTCGAACAACAAAATCATCGCAGGCTTGTGTAATTATTATTTACAGTTAACAGCTATAAGTGCAATTAACTATAGAGTCAACATAAATCTCTTTCCCCCCCTCCTCTCTCTCTCTCTTCTGATATATATATATATATATTATATATATATATATGTGTGTGTGTGTGTGTGTGTGTGTGTGTGTGTGTTATACACATTTCAATTCTGATTTTTAATTACGAAAGGGAATATTCATTTACAGGGGGAAGCTGCACAATGCAACGCTGATCAGTATAAACACAATTTAATTTAATTTAAATGAATTTTTTTATGAAATTTTATCCGAAACTTTACTTCTGACTACGTTTTGCCACCAAGTTTAAATTGTACACCAAACTCGGCTTCGCTTTAACCCTAATTTTCTTTGGAGAGAGAGAGAGAGAGAGAGAGAGAGAGAGAGAGAGAGAGAGAGAGAGAGAACAACTGACGAAGAAGAATTACCCTTTTGGAACTGTAAATTTACTCATTTGTTTTGAAGCCAAAAGATGTTAACTAAGTTAATTGGCTTGCAATTTATTTCCTTTCTTAAGTACACTTGTGGAAAAAATTTGATTTTCTTTCCAACTAGAGTTGGTTTCTTGTGCTCTCCACCTCACATAGCCAGGTACACCCGGCTCATCTGGGATTGTTTTGAACCAGGCGTCTAGTCTTCTTTTGAACATATCCACCACTACACGACTCATGTTCCTTGGTTCCTTGGGCACCTGGTTGAACAAGCTTGGTCCTCTCACAACAAAACTATTTTCCTTCAGGGTTGAGGATGTTCTCTGTCTAGCCTTTAAGTTGGGAATACTACACATTCTTCTTTTTCTACCTTCCACTGTTGTTTGGAGGGTTATAGGGTTCAGAGTAAGATTAAGGGCTAGTTCCTCCATTATTTTCCAAGCGTAAATAATGGTGTACCTCTCTCTTCTTCTTTCTAGTAAATATAAGTTTAATTCACATAACCTTTCCTACTAATTTAGTTCTTTGCATCCATTGATCTTGGCTGTGAAGCTTCTCTGAATCCATTCTGGCTGATTAATGTCTTCTTTTTTAATATTGGGATGTTAGGACCGAGCAGTATTCCAACTTGTGTTTTCAATAGAGAAATCATTATATTCCTATCCCTTCTTTTAAAAGTTCTCAGTATCTGTCCAGTTATTTTTTGCTCTGTTTCCTGCTATCTTATTTTGTGTTTCAAATTTCGCGTCATCAGACATTACAAAACCTAACGCTTGCTTAAAATTTCTATGAATTTCCTGTCCATTTGGGGTATAGTATTCCATGGATTTTAGATCTTCCCTTCTTTCGTACCTTAACAGTTGAAATTTCTCGGTGTTAAATTTCATATTGTTGCCTTCCGACGAATCGTAGATTCTTTTCATGTCTGTTTGTAGGAATCCTATGTCCTCTGAGTTTCTTATTTTTCTACTAATATTTGTGTCATCGGCAAACGATGTTGCTAAATATTTTGAGAAGAAAAACATATGGGACAGCAAGAAAGCAAAATTACAGAAATGTTGGCCCTCGATGATTTACTATTTACCCATCGAACCTGTCGGTCGGAGTTTCATTGCTGAGCTTAACGTGCCACGGAATAACTGAAGACTTCAGACGAGTGAATTCGGTCTTGGGTTCTGAAGAACTTGATGAGCATCAAGCTGGCGAATATATTTCAAAAAAGATTTGATGTAATGCTCAGGCAAATTCCTGAAATTCATGCTGTGATGCGTCCCGTATCCTGAAAACACATTGCAAATTGTTGCTAAACTAACTCATTAAGCGTCACTTAAAATGGTAATATAACAATCTCTCATTCGCAAACATTCAGGGTCAAAAGTGTGGATGTGGATGCTAGAATCGTTGCGGATGTTCCTCAACACCAGTATATATATATATATATATATATATATATATACCGGGTGTTTCATAACATGTGGGACGCACTTTTAGGATGGATTCAGGACCTGAAAACAATGAAAAAAGTTTATATAAACATATGCCCGAAATCGCTTTGTTTCCGAGTTACAGCCCGTTATGTGTTCCAGCAAGTATCCGCCTTATCTTTAAAGGAAGTGCTCAAAATGACCGCCTTGCGCTTGAATACACGCCTGAACACGCCTCGTCATAGACTGCCTGACGCGTTCAAACATTCCAGGTATTGCTCGGATTTTCTAGCATTCTTGTTCTACACGTTGGCGAAACATTTCAAAGTTGTCAATGGGTGTCACGTAAACGATGGATTTCAGATGACCCCACAGGTAAAAATCGAGTGGATTCAGGTCCGGGGAGCGAGCAGGCCAGGCAATGGGTCCTCCACGGCCTATCCATTTATCAGGGAAATGGTCAGCCAAATAGTCTCTGGTTACTCGACTAAATGACGCGGAGCGCCGTCATGCATAAACCACATACGACGCTGGACACCAAGAGGAACTTCATCTAGTAAATCGCTTAATTCATTCCAGGCAAGACAAAAGGACCAATTAAGTTGTCGGCAATAAGTCCTGCCCATACATTGATACTAAATTGTTGTTGGTGCCTTGACTGGATGATGGCATACGGATTCTCTTCGACCCAGTGATGAGTGTTGTGAAAATTGATTACGCCATTTCTTGTGAAGGCAGCCTCATCAGAAAACAACACGGAGGACAGGAAAAAGAGGATCGCGAGCACACTGTTGGAGGAACCAAGTACAAAAAACCTCTCGTGGTGGGAAATCAGCTTCAGTAAGGTATTGTACTCTTTGAATGTGATATGGTTGAAGCTATTGTTCACGTAAAATTCTCCACACAGTTGTGTATCTTACACCCTCTGCTGCTGCTATCCTTCGAGTGCTGAAACCAGGATGTTCCTCCACGCGATTCAGGACCCGCTCCTCCACCTCAACAGTTCTGGCACTGATTGGTCTACCACCATCTGAAACTCGCTTGTTGAATGATCCTGTACTACCAAGACGCTCGTCTATTCTCTGAAAGGTCTTCTTATTTGACAGACGACGATTCGGAAACCTTTCCGCATACAGACGTCTTGCTGCGGCCGCATTACACTCGGCAAGTCCATACGTGAGATGCATGTCTGCCATTTCTCTGTTTGAATAAGCCTCCATTCTCACTTCAAATGCACACTATCTCTGAATAGCACAAAAACTTTCAAGGTTTTTTTTCACTGGACTGCATTTATTCACGGTAAGAAACATGTCATAGAGTATACGAAACATTACAATCTGCGAGGCCATACATGAAATAAGTCTCGTACACATTCACAAACATTGTCGGCAAGCAGTGTTTGTAAACAGTTTGCGGAAAAAATTGCTGGAACACAAAATGAACTGTAACTCGGAAACAAAGCGATTTCGGGCATATGTTTATATAAACTTTTCTCATTGTTTTTAGGTCCTGAATCCATCCTATATTTTGCCCCACTTTTTTTTTCTTTCCACGTTTCCTTGTAAGTTCCAGAAATTTTGTACACAAGTAGTTACATACCTTTTTTTACAAGATTTATTTTTACACATAGTCTCCATCCTTTTCTACGGCTTTCCTCCACCTCGAAACAAGAGCCTTTATTCCTTGCTAGTAAAAGTCCGCTGGGTTCCGCTGAAACCACCTCTTAACCTCCTCAACAACCTCATGTCACTCTGAAACTTTCTTCCACGAATAGCATCCTTCATTGGCACAAACAAATGGAAGTCTGAAGGTGCCAGATCCGGGCTGTATGGAGGGTGGGATAACACAGTCAACCGCATTTTTGTGATGGCCTCTCTTGTTTGCAAACTGTTGTGTGGTTTTGCGTTATAGTGCAAAAGAAGGACGTCTTCCGGTTTTCTCTCCGGTCGAACTCGCTTTATACATCTCTGGAGTTTCAGTAGGGTAGCAATATATGCCTCCGAGTTGATTGTTTGTCCTTTCTTCATAATGTCCACCAGAATCACCCCTTTCATGTCCTAGAAGATGGTGGCCATAACGTTTCCTGCAGAGGGAGCCATTTTGAATTTTTTCTTGCGTGGGGAGTCTGCGTCATGCTACTCCATAGATTGGCGTTTTGTTTCAGGTTCAAAGTGGTGTACCCATGTCTCATTCATCCCCAGTCACAATTCGTGAAAGGAAGTCATCCCCTTCTGTCTCGTATCGAACCAACGACTCAGAAGCAATTTCTTTTCTTTGGGCTTTGTGATCTTCAGTCAGTTTGCGAGGAACAAACCGTGAACACACTTCTGAGTATCCCAGTTGCTGAATTATCGTATTCACACTTCCTTTACTAATTCCTAGCTCCAGTGATAGCTCCTTGTATGTAACGTGCCGAT
Organism: Bathynomus jamesi; assembly: GCA_023014485.1. Classification (NCBI taxonomy): domain Eukaryota; kingdom Metazoa; phylum Arthropoda; class Malacostraca; order Isopoda; family Cirolanidae; genus Bathynomus; species Bathynomus jamesi. The sequence continues at coordinate 43,265 of JAJOZX010010172.1, forward strand.
TTGCTCGAATGATGCTGTTAGTACGTTTGTGAATATTTGTGAATATGTCACAGCCAATGCCCGGGCGACCGCTGCGTGGTTCATCCTCGAGGCTGGCTCTCCCTCTCTCCGATGGTCTCACACGTTTAGACCAGCGTCCAACTGTGCTTCGATCAACAACAGCATTTATATAATGTGGTTTAAAGGAAAACAGGCTAAAATAAAGGTATAAATCACACCTTAAATATAAAGTATAAAACCACGTCATATATATATAATATATATATATATATATATATATATATATATATATATATATATGATGAATAAAAACCACGAAGGAAAGGAAACACAAAATGGTGCTCAAGCGCTTTCGTCTAATGACACTCAGTGTTCCTGAGGATGTCATTAGACGAAAGCGCTTGAGCACCATTTTGTGTTTCCTTTCCTTCGTGGTTTTATTCATCATAAATATTTTTCACGTGTTACCTTCGTGAAATAATTTTCATATATATATATATATATATTTCCACAGTCCATACTATTTTCCATCCTGTTCGGAGGATTTGGAACAAAATTTAGTGATGTAGAGAAAATGATCATTCCAATCATTCTAAAAGAGGGAATCGTCTGAACATCGCTTTTGTAGATAGTTTTATTGACCTTTTGGAAATCTAAATGGCTTTCAAAATAGGCTGCAAGAATGCGCCACATTTATAGTTTCCATAATAATATATATATATATATATATATATAAAGAAGGAAACCACTCTTCAGGAAGACGTAAATTTTTATTTCTTAACACCAATACAGTTTCGGCTCCACGCGAGCCCTTGTCAATTGATAAGGGCTTTTGAGGAGCCGAAACTACTGGTGTTAAGAAATAAAAATTTACGTCTTCCTGAAGAGTGGTTTCCTTCTTTATAATTCGTCGACGACAGCGTTTATTTTACATCACATATATATATGATGCCAAAGGTATATATATATATATATATATATATATATATATATATATATATACACCGTCTACCAAAAAAAGGGTTCACTCTAAAAACATCGATGGAATCAACATTTTTCAAACAATCAGTATGAAACTTATACTCGTAAAAGATACATAAAACTACCTGTAAAACAAATTTCAGTTCGAAGCTATCAAAAATAACGATTTATTAAATATTCTCTAATAATACTACACCTGATGCTCGACAAACTAAATAAGAATCCTTTATTTCCATTTTCACTTTTGTAAATTCTAATATACGATTGTTTTTTTGCATGGTTATAAAAATATAGTGAATATGCCATTTTCAGAGGAAGATAAGAGTATTAATTAAGCATTATAGACTAGAAAAGGGATATGGACGAACGAAACAACTCTCCGAATTCCCCAACAAAGGATGGACACTTGGTGGTTTGGGAAAGCTTTTAAAGAAAATTGACGAGACTGGGGATATCAAAAGAAGAGAGGGAAGTGAGCGACCAAAAACTGTTCGCATACAAGACAATATTGACGACGTCGAATAACGTATATTAATCAGAAAAACCAGCCAGGAACCCATATGACACCAGCTCGCGTATCAAAGGAGTTACAATTATCCGAAACTAGTGTGAAACGCATAATTAAACCAGATCTTCAACTAAAACCTTTCAAAAGAGCGCACGGGCAAAAGATTACTCAAACTGATGAGCAGAAACGAGTTCAAAGATCAAAACAAATCTTATGGCGAGTAACATGTGATAAACTTTCAAAGGCTTTTTTCACTGATGAAAAGAGATTCACTGTGGAGCCACCTCGGAACAGTCAAAATGACGGTTTACTCGCACGTCCAATTTAAGAATGAAATACCTGATAGTAGACTTTTTGCAACTAGAAGTCATTTCTCAGCTCGTGTCATGGTGTCAGTTGGCATATCAAAGTTAGGAAAAACATCCATTCATTTTATTGAGCCTGGTGTAAAAGTCACTGCCGAGTACTATCGAAATATTCTGCTGCGAAACATGCTTCCCGAAATGCAAAATCTGGCCAACGGTGGTTATTATCGTTTTCAGCAAGATGGAGCAACGTCCCATACAGCAATAGAAATTGTGGAATACTTAAAAAATAATGTCCCAGAATTACTCGAACCCAAAATTGGCCACCTAACAGTCCTGACTTGAACCCTGTTGACTATGGAATCTGGAAAATTTGGCACAGAGAGTTTACAGGAGCAGGGTGAGAAATGTTGATCACTTGCGTCAGCTTCTTGTGGAGAAGTGGGAAGAGATACCACAGGAGCAGATCAATCGAACCATTGATGAATTTCGTTCAAGATTGAAGAAAATTGTTGAAACAGAAGGGAAACACATTGAACAATTTTTTAAATAGGAATTCCAAAAGAGTAAAATGTTGATTTGATTTCTTTTGTAAACTTAGGATTTAAGTTCTGTTTCGAAATTCAAAATCCCTTTTTATTTCCATGGTTTTTTAATGGAGGCATTTCCTATATTTTATAAATCTTATGATGTACTTTATAACTAAAATGAGAATAAAAATTTTATTACCAAAATTTTACCGCCTTTGTGGACTCCCAGAATTCAAAACTGGAGCGATGTTCAACAAAATTTGTTGAACGAAAACAATCCTCATTAAATCATTAATTTTGAATATAATAATCTGAAAATTGATGTACATATATACTGTTTACATAGTTTTCCTCTGTATGAGTTTCATTATGATTGATTAATAAATGTTGATTTCATGGCTGTTTTTAGAGTGAACCCTTTTTTTTTGCAGACAGTGTATATATATAGCGGAGGAGATTGTAGACACCAATCGACCAGGGAAGTACTCCAGGGCGATGTTAGACAGAAGATAGGAAGTGCTGGAACTCCCGTTTCTCCTGTCACTGTCCTCCTTAGCTGATCTTTTTCCGTGTCTCATCTACCTCTTGAGCAGCCCATCATGCTCTCAAACACGCATTTATCTCCCTATTCCTCACTACATATACAGTATATGCATCTTACATACTACATAATCTTTTCAAAATTAAGAAAAAAAAGGCATCAATTTCAAGAACCTCGAGTCCCCTGGGTGGGGACCATAAATATCCCCACTTCTGGCTCTTCCGCCGCCGATACCGGTAACGCAGACCCGGGCAGCGGTGCTGCTACCGCCCATTCGAGATGTTCTGGGCCTCTGTCTGATTCACTTTTCTTAAACTTTTGCAGCATTCATGGCCTTTTCTCAAATTTTCAATCTGTTGGACACAAACACTACCTCTCCTCCTCTAAACCTCATCTTCTTTTCCTCACTGAAACTAAGGTGTCTGGAACCACTGACAGCGACCCTTTTCTGTATCCTCTTACTTTCTCTATACTTAATTTCACTCCAAAGGTGGATGTTGCGTATACAGTATGTACTGTACATAATGACCAAACTTGTTCTCGTATTCCCGAACTCGAATCTTTCGAATTTTATACCCTCTCGTTACGGCTTATATGCCAACCTCAAACTAAATACATCTTCGCTCTTTACCTTTCCCTTAATTCTACTGATTATCCAAAATTCTTTGATTATCTCACTTCCAAAGTGGAATATATTCTTTCCCGCTCTCCCTTTGCTGAAATCTCAGCAAGTTAAGTTGGGTGTACCTGGCTCTGTGAGGTGAAGAACACAAGAAACCAACTCTTTACTTCATTAGGCCAACTCAAGAGAAGGGACAACAAGCATGATCTTCGTGAAATAAGGAATCATTGCACGGAATATTTGAAAGGTATATATATATATATATATATATATATATATACACACACACGAGGGTGGGCTGAAAAGTAATGCCTCCACTCAAATAAACTTTAAATGGGTTGAAGGAGTTTATCGAAACAAAAGCAGCTATGTATCTTAGAGTTTATTTTTAAAACGATACATTTACTTTTCTATAAAATCACCCTCTACCTCGATACATTTACGCCAACGATAAATGAGTTTTTGAAATCCATCCCGGTAAAACTCGGAGCTCTGACTACGAAACCGAAATTTCACAGCGGCCTTAACTTCTTCGACTGACTCGTAGCGATTTTTACAGAGATGTTCTTTAAATTTACGAAAGAGGTGAAAATCGCATGGTGCTAAATCGGGGCTATATGGTGGGTACGGCAAGACGGTGAATTGCAGATCCTCAATTGCTTCTCGCGTTTGAACACTGCTGTGAGGCCGTGCGTTGTCATGGTGAACAATGACTGCGTTTTTGTGGGTGCGAACTCTTCTGATCCGTTTTTTCAACTTCTTCAGAGTTTCAATATAACGTGCAGAGTTGATTGCTCTCCCTCTTTCCGTAAAGTCTTTGAGAACAACACCAGTAATATCCCAAAAAAACAGTCATCATCACTTTTCCAGTCGATTTTTAAACTTTGAATTTTTTGGTTGCGGTGAATTTTTGTGCCGATATTCCACGGATTGTCGTTTATTTTCAGGGTCATAATAGTGGACTCATGTCTCGTCCCCTGTCACAATGCTGTGCAGAAATTCATCTTTTTCATTTTCGATGCGCTGCAGATTTTCTTGGCAAATGCGTAGTCTCTCAGTTTTCATCTCGGCAGTGAGCATGCGAGGCACCCATCTGGCGCAGACCTTTCGGTAACCGAGAATACTGATAATGTGTCCCACTCGCTCTTTGTAGATATCGAGCATTGCAGCAATTTCATTTTGTTTAATGCGACGATTTCCACGAATCAGTTCTTCAACTAGTTCCGATGAGACTCGTTGGTTGCCGTTACAGGCCTTCCACTTCGCGGTTTGTTTCGCAAATCTTCTTGCCCTGCTTCTCCCTCTTTACACTGCCTCGCCTAACGTCGAACGGTACTCACATCAACACACTATTTGCCGTACACTGTTTGCATTCGCCGATGAATGTCTATGGGAGCAACACTTTCCGCGGTCAAAAATTCAATTACGACACGTTGCTTGAAGCGAATGTCTTTACTCCTTTCCATTGTAATCGATACTGAACCAACGTGTGGAATGAGTGTAGGCTATATTAGGCTATAACACAAAACTAGTTTTATCTGGTTACCTCTACACACTCTGGAATGGGATGGGGATATCAAGTTACAACACAAAACCGGTTTTATTTGGCTACCTCTACACAATCCAGAATTATTCAAGTGAAGGAATTACTTTTCAGCCACCTTCGTTTATTTATATATATATATATATATATATATATATATATATATATATATATATATATATATATATATATATATATATTTATTTATTTTACTTGTAAATGTAACTGTGTTTACAAAATAATGTTTTTTTTATCGTTTTATTCTGATCCACGAGCCGTGTAGTGAATGCCCAGTGAAAATTAAAGACTCGAGAACTAGTGACTCCAGCCCCAAAGAGTAAAAGTGATAACACAAGTATCGCAGTTGGGACCGTAGTTCAATTTTTTCTATCTTTCATTCGTTTTATAGGACACCAAGGTACATAAAGCAGAAGTAGGGCCAAATCCAAAGGTAGGCTAACACCCGAACAATAGTGGACCTACTACCCTGAGGAGCAGGCTGGTGGGAATTAATCGGAGGGTACCCCAAAGCAGTGGCGGCTCGTGACTTTCAGTTATGGGGTGCTGCCTCAGAAATTGCGAACAATTGTGTCGATTATATATATATATGAGAGAGAGAGAAGTCGAATAGATAAATAGATAACTACTCACTACTCAGTCATAAAAATAAGTAAAATAGTATCATAAAATCAATTATAGGGTACTTACGCTTAACGGGTAATTTCGAATTTGCCAAAAATTTTATTTATAAACAAATTCCATTCTTCTGTTTTTATTCTGACCAAAAAGGTCTATTACTTTTTCATTGAAATTCTGTGTATTGTTGGTCAAATTTTTCTCTATTGAAATCATTGCAAGAACATTTAGTCTTTTCTGATTCATAGTGCTCCTTAAGAACGTCTTTATTCTTTTTAATATTGAATGGCAGCGTTCGGTCTCGGATGTAGTCATGGGGATGGTCAAAAGAATTTTGATGAGCTCATGCTTTTCAGTTTTTTCTTTCATTTTGTTTATATTTGTAAAACCACTTTTTGTCCACGTCAAGTCACCACCGAGTAGTAGACACGGGAAACAAAATAATGCATTTTTAACTTTACAACCACAAAGCCAACTTTTTCTTTGGTACCATTCTGAATTAAAACTACGAATATATTTCTTATTGTTACTTATTCCGGGCTGAGATATTTGAATTTCTGGTGTAGGGCGTCCTTCAGTTTTAATAGCTATTTTTTCTTGGAGATAACTGTGAAAAATTACGAGACTGAATTTTACTCACTGTCACCCGACTCACTTCTGGGGCTAGCGCAGGCATGATAATAGAATAGGCGCCTAGTTAAAATTTCAAAAAACAAAAAGTCACTTGCGAAAAAAATATTCTAAGAAATGAAAGCTATATATTGAATAATCCAATTATTATATAATTAACTTCAATCTCACGACAAAAAATAATGATAACGAATCATTGATAAATGCAATTCGGAAATTAAATTTCGAATTAGCAAACGATACAGCAACACAACTACCACGTCAAACAAACAAATCGGCACTGCTCTGTCCACAGTGCTTTGGATTCTCTTAAACCCGCGATTCTGACTCGCTCTTCGTACGTCCGCCACCGAGGTTTCAAGCGTTTCGAACAAAATCTGGAACTGTTAAGTACACAGTTCCACGGGAAGGCTGAAGCTACTTTCGTGATTCATTCGTTCGGCATTGAAATAGTTTAAGGAAAAAAGGATATAATCTGATTTAAAAACTCCAAATTCATTGAAAAAAAACAATCAGAGAGGCTATTTTAAATATTTAAATATAAAGATCATAAGATCATGGGGGGGTGCTGCAGTTCCACAGTGCCTACCTGCGAGCCGCTCCTGCGGCCCAAAGGAACCCTAATACGACGTATGCTGATAGGCCCAAGTTTGTAATACGACGTATGCTGATAGGCCCAAGCTTGCAATACATGTGTGCTGATAAGCCCAAGTTTGTAATACCACGTGTTCTGATAGGCCTAAGATTGGAAGGCTGATGCATGGTCCGTAGCGCTACCCCAATCGTGTAATTCCAACGATATAATCACCCTCCCCAGAAAAGCGGGTGTAAGAATAAAGAAGGAATTCGGAATTCAAAACATCCATTCATTTTATTGAGCCTGGTGTAAAAGTCACTGCCGAGTACTATCGAAATATTCTGCTGCGAAACATGCTTCCCGAAATGCAAAATCTGGCCAACGGTGGTTATTATCGTTTTCAGCAAGATGGAGCAACGTCCCATACAGCAATAGAAATTGTGGAATACTTAAAAAATAATGTCCCAGAATTACTCGAACCCCAAAATTGGCCACCTAACAGTCCTGACTTGAACCCTGTTGACTATGGAATCTGGGAAAATTTGGCACAGAGAGTTTACAGGAGCAGGGTGAGAAATGTTGATCACTTGCGTCAGCTTCTTGTGGAGAAGTGGGAAGAGATACGACAGGAGCAGATCAATCGAACCATTGATGAATTTCGTTCAAGATTGAAGAAAATTGTTGAAACAGAAGGGAAACACATTGAACAATTTTTTAAATAGGAATTCCAAAAGAGTAAAATGTTGATTTGATTCTTTTGTAAACTTAGGATTTAAGTTCTGTTTCGAAATTCAAAATCCCTTTTTATTTCCATGGTTTTTTAATGGAGGCATTTCCTATATTTTATAAATCTTATGATGTACTTTATAACTAAAATGAGAATAAAAATTTTATTACCAAAATTTTACCGCCTTTGTGGACTCCCAGAATTCAAAAACTGGAGCGATGTTCAACAAAATTTGTTGAAACGAAAACAATCCTCATTAAATCATTAATTTTGAATATAATAATCTGAAAATTGATGTACATATATACTGTTTACATAGTTTTCCTCTGTATGAGTTTCATTATGATTGATTAATAAATGTTGATTTCATGGCTGTTTTTTAGAGTGAACCCTTTTTTTTTGCAGACAGTGTATATATATAGCGGAGGAGATTGTAGACACCAATCGACCAGGGAAGTACTCCAGGGCGATGTTAGACAGAAGATAGGAAGTGCTGGAACTCCCGTTTCTCCTGTCACTGTCCTCCTTAGCTGATCTTTTTCCGTGTCTCATCTACCTCTTGAGCAGCCCATCATGCTCTCAAACACGCATTTATCTCCCTATTCCTCACTACATATACAGTATATGCATCTTACATACTACATAATCTTTTCAAAATTAAGAAAAAAAAAGGCATCAATTTCAAGAACCTCGAGTCCCCTGGGGTGGGGACCATAAATATCCCCACTTCTGGCTCTTCCGCCGCCGATACCGGTAACGCAGACCCGGGCAGCGGTGCTGCTACCGCCCATTCGAGATGTTCTGGGCCTCTGTCTGATTCACTTTTCTTAAACTTTTGCAGCATTCATGGCCTTTTCTCAAATTTTCAATCTGTTGGACACAAACACTACCTCTCCTCCTCTAAACCTCATCTTCTTTTCCTCACTGAAACTAAGGTGTCTGGAACCACTGACAGCGACCCTTTTCTGTATCCTCTTACTTTCTCTATACTTAATTTCACTCGAAAGGTGGATGTTGCGTATATGTACTGTACATAATGACCAAACTTGTTCTCGTATTTCCCGAACTCGAATCTTTCGAATTTTATACCCTCTCGTTACGGCTTATATGCCAACCTCAAACTAAATACATCTTCGCTCTTTACCTTTCCCTTAATTCTACTGATTATCCAAAATTCTTTGATTATCTCACTTCCAAAGTGGAATATATTCTTTCCCGCTCTCCCTTTGCTGAAATCTCAGCAAGTTAAGTTGGGTGTACCTGGCTCTGTGAGGTGAAGAACACAAGAAACCAACTCTTTACTTCATTAGGCCAACTCAAGAGAAGGGACAACAAGCATGATCTTCGTGAAATAAGGAATCATTGCACGGAATATTTGAAAGGTACATATATATATATATATATTATACACACACACGAGGGTGGCCTGAAAAGTAATGCCTCCACTCAAATAAACTTTAAATGGGTTGAAGGAGTTTATCGAAACAAAAGCAGCTATGTATCTTAGAGTTTATTCTTTAAAACGATACATTTACTTTTCTATAAAATCACCCTCTACCTCGATACATTTACGCCAACGATAAATGAGTTTTTGAAATCCATCCCGGTAAAACTCGGAGCTTTGACTACGAAACCCAAATTTCACAGTGGCCTTAACTTCTTCGACAGACTCGTAGCGATTTTTACAGAGATGTTCTTTAAATTTACGAAAGAGGTGAAAATCGCATGGTGCTAAATCGGGGCTATATGGTGGATACGGCAAGACGGTGAATTGCAGATCCTCAATTGCTTCTCGCGTTTGAACACTGCTGTGAGGCCGTGCGTTGTCATGGTGAACAATGACTGCGTTTTTGTGGGTGCGAACTCTTCTGATCCGTTTTTTCAACTTCTTCAGAGTTTGAATATAACGTGCAGAGTTGATTGCTCTCCCTCTTTCCGTAAAGTCTTTGAGAACAACACCGGTAATATCCCAAAAAAACAGTCATCATCACTTTTCCAGTCGATTTTTAAACTTTGAATTTTTTGGTTGCGGTGAATTTTTGTGCCGATATTCCATGGATTGTCGTTTATTTTCAGGGTCATAATAGTGGACTCATGTCTCGTCCCCTGTCACAATGCTGTGCAGAAATTCATCTTTTTCATTTTCGATGCGCTGCAGATTTTCTTGGCAAATGCGTAGTCTCTCAGTTTTCATCTCGGCAAAGAGCATGCGAGGCACCCATCTGGCGCAGACCTGTCGGTAACCGAGAATACTGATAATGTGTCCCACTCGCTCTTTGTAGATGTCGAGCATTGCAGCAATTTCATTTTGTTTAATGCGACGATTTCCACGAATCAGTTCTTCAACTAGTTCCGATGAGACTCGTTGGTTGCCGTTACAGGCCTTCACTTCGCGGTTTGTTTCGCAAATCTTCTTGCCCTGCTTCTCCCTCTTTACACTGCCTCGCCTAACGTCGAACGGTACTCACATCAACACACTATTTGCCGTACACTGTTTGCATTCGCCGATGAATGTCTATGGGAGCAACACTTTCCGCGGTCAAAAATTCAATTACGACTCGTTGCTTGAAGCGAATGTCTTTACTCCTTTCCATTGTAATCGATACTGAACCAACGTGTGGAATGAGTGTAGGCTATATTAGGCTATAACACAAAACTAGTTTTATCTGGTTACCTCTACACACTCTGGAATGGGATGGGGATATCAAGTTACAACACAAACCGGTTTTATTTGGCTACCTCTACACAATCCAGAATTATTCAAGTGGAGGAATTACTTTTCAGCCACCTTCGTTTATTTATATATATATATATATATATATATATATATATATATATATATTATATATATATTTATTTATTTATTTATTTTACTTGTAAATGTAATTGTGTTTACAAAATAATGTTTTTTTTATCGTTTTACTCTGATCCACGAGCCGTGTAGTGAATGCCCAGTGAAAATTAAAGACTCGGGAACTAGTGACTCCAGCCCCAAAGAGTAAATAAAAGTGATAACACAAGTATCGCAGTTGGGACCGTAGTTCAATTTTTTCTATCTTTCATTCGTTTTATATGACACCAAGGTACATAAAGCAGAAGTAGGGCCAAATCCAAAGGTAGGCTAACACCCGAACAATAGTGGACCTACTACCCTGAGGAGCAGGCTGGTGGGAGTTAATCGGAGGGTACCCCAAAGCAGTGGCGGCTCGTGACTTTCAGTTATGGGGGTGCTGCCTCAGAAATTGCGAACAATTGTCTCGATTATATATATATATAGAGAGAGAGAAAGTCGAATAGATAAATAGATAACTACTCACTACTCAGTCATAAAAATAAGTAAAATAGTATCATAAAATCAATTATAGGGTACTTACGCTTAACGGGTAATTTCGAATTTGCCAAAATTTTTATTTATAAACAAATTCCATTCTTCTGTTTTTATTCTGAGCAAAAAGGTCTATTACTTTTTCATTGAAATTCTGTGTACTTTTGATCAAATTTTTCTCTATTGAAATCATTGCAAGAACATTTAGTCTTTCCTGATTCATAGTGCTCATTAAGAACGTCTTTATTCTTTTTAATGTTGAATGGCAGCGTTCGGCCTCGGATGTAGTCATGGGGGTGGTCAAAAGAATTTTTATGAGCTCATGCTTTTCAGTTTTTTCTTTCATTTTGTTTATATTTGTAAAACCACTTTTTGTCCACGTCAAGTCACCACCGAGTAGTAGACACGGGAAACAAAAAATGCATTTTTAACTTTACAACCACAAAGCCAACTTTTTCTTTGGTACCATTCTGAATTAAAACTACGAATATATTTCTTATTGTTACTTATTCCGGGCTGAGATATTTGAATTTCTGGTGTAGGGCGTCCTTCAATTTTAATAGCTATTTTTTCTTGGAGATAACTGTGAAAAATTACGAGACTGAATTTTACTCACTGTCACCCGACTCACTTCTGGGGCTAGCGCAGGCATGATAATAGAATAGGCGCCTAGTTAAAATTTCAAAAAACAAAAAGTCACTTGCGAAAAAAATATTCTAAGAAATGAAGGCTATATATTGTAAATAATCCAATTATTATATAATTAACTTCAATCTCACGACAAACAATAAATGATAACGAATCATTGATAAATGCAATTCGGAAATTAAATTTCGAATTAGCAAACGATACAGCAACACAACTACCACGTCAAACAAACAAATCGGCACTGCTCTGTCTACAGTGCTTTGGATCCTCTTAAACCCGCGATTCTGACTCGCTCTTCGTACGTCCGCCACCGAGGTTTCAAGCGTTTCGAACAAAATCTGGAACTGTTAAGTACACAGTTCCACGGGAAGGCTGAAGCTACTTTCGTGATTCATTCGTTCGGCATTGAAATAGTTTAAGGAAAAAAGGATATAATCTGATTTAAAAACTCAAAATTCATTGAAAAAAACAATCAGAGAGGCTATTTTAAATATTTAACTATAAAGATCATAAGATCATGGGGGTGCTGCAGTTCCACAGTGCCTACCTGCGAGCCGCTCCTGCGGCTCAAAGGAACCCTAATACCACGTATGCTGATAGGCCCAAGTTTGTAATACCACGTATGCTGATAGGCCCAAGCTTGCAATACATGTGTGCTGATAGGCCCAAGTTTGCAGTAGCACGTGTGTTGATAAGCCCAAGTTTGCAATACCACGTATGTTGATAGGTCCAAGTTTGTAATACCACGTGTTCTGATAGGCCTAAGATTGGAAGGCTGATGCATGGTCCGTAGCGCTACCCCAATCGTGTAATTCCAACGATATAATTACCCTCCCCAGAAAAGCGGGTGTAAGAATAAAGAAGGAATTCGGAATTCAACACTTTTGGAATATCTTATAATGGCATTGAAGATAGATTGCAATAATGCGTCAAATTTAAAAGTTTGTAACATATACTACAATATATATATATATATATATATATATATATATCATTTGAAGGTTTGTTCATATTTTATTTTTTCATCATCGAAGATTTTCAAGCCGCATTTACATCCTCTAAATAAACCCTCGAAATCCACCTATAAGAGATCATTGTCTCGCTACAGATCACCCCACTGACCCCTCTTCTTTCCAAATAATAAATGCTACCAACTTACCGACTTCCGCGTTTAAGAGCGCTTTACACATCCGAAAAACCAGACCCACCCTAAATTATTACAATTTTGCGTTTGACCTGATCATCACAGGATAACACCGATTTTTTTAATTTTTTAATTTTTTAAACCTTTTAAACTTTTTAAAGTTTTTTTTGTACTGTGGCTCTGTGCCAATTTTTATAATTGGAAACATACTCAGGAATTTCTAAAGTAAGTTTTCATCATTAAGTTCATTTTTAACTATTAAATTCTCTCCATAATGTGTTTTTATTCCAGTGTGTTTGTCCTGCCTTTTACCGTTTTAATATTTTAGAATTTTACAGCTCTGATGATGGAAAATATATAATTTCCGAAACGTTTGCCTGTTGAACAAGAATGATAAATACTTGGGTTTACCCGTTCATCCTTATATATATATATATATATATATATATACAGAGTCATGCAAGAAGTAAATAGACACCCTTAATTTTATGGTAAAATGTATGCATCCAATTTTTTTGCCATTATTATGACTAATATTCGTTTCCTACATTTCTATCCTTGAAGAAGGACTTATGCCAATATTCTCAAGTGGTCAAATTGAAAAAGACAGCTGCCTGTTCATGGAAGATGGAGCCCCATGCCACACTGCAAAAAAGACGAAAGAATGCGAGGAGCGAAATGCGAAATGCGAAATGGTATCAAACGACTTCCTTGGCCGAGTCAGTCCCCTGACATGAACCCCATAGAACACGTGTGGGCAATACTAGACAAGACTTTACTAAAAAGCCCAAAAAACCAGCAACACGATCAGAATTGTTGAATCTTTTACGCCAAATTGTTACAGCAAAATCTGGGCTGTCTATTTACTTCTTACATGTATATATATATATATATATATATATATATATATATATATATATATATATATATATATATATATATATATACATATATAGGGTGAGATAGGAGGAAAGTCTTTAAGGATTTTATACATACAAATAATTTGTTAATAATATATATAATTTCCAATGATGTTACTGCAGTGTATGCGATACTTTTCGAAGCAACTACACAAGGCCAGGAATGACCCTAGGCTAGAACAGGGAGGCCCTAGGCTCTAGCGTCCAGTCAGCGCCTTGTCAGTAAGGATGGAATATAGCAATGAAGAAAATGTGTATCTTGTATCGTGGGCTATTTCCTATAATAATTGTGAAGAAAGTTTGAAGAAAAATATGATAAACCACCACCAAACGCAACCACTCTTAGATACCAGAAGCTCAAACTTTTGGAAACAGGGAGCCTGGTAAAATATCGTCCAAGAAGTGGAGTGCCAGTAACGGCGACAGGAGACAACAAAGAAAATGTCCTCGACAGTTTTTAAGTCGATTCAACAAATTTAACGAGAAAAGTCGCACAGCAATTAGGTATTTCCTAATTTTCAGTAGCAAAAATATTGAAATCACAGGGGTACCACAATTACAAACCCATTTACTCTTACCTCATTCTAGTAGACGGCTGCAGTTTGCTGAAACAATGAGACAAAAGTTCAACAGTGATCCAGATTTCCTTGGAAAGTTCAAATTTTCAGACGAATGTGTGTTCGATTTAACAAGTAAAGGAAACAAACACAACGTTCGCAACTGGGCGAAAAAAAATCCCTAAATACGAGTGGATAAACCCGTTAAAACGGCTACACAACCGTTTGGTCATGCATTGGTTATTGAGGACTCGTTTCCTTTGACATATAGAGAGATACGATGAGTGGAAAACGCTGTTGCTAGGTATTGAGAGACAAAGTTTTGCCGCAGTTTACTAATCGCGTTGGCAGGAATTGACTTTATGAACATGATGGAGCGCTGCCACATTACTCTGCAGCTGTCTGTGAGATTCTGGATACAAACGTTGAAGGAAGATGGGTTTTGGTCTTATTTGGTTTTGGTCTTATTTGCGTGACAAACTCTACGCTCCAAGTTTCAGCTAACCAAATAATATGAATGCCTTTGGCCGCAGAATAGATGAACAACTGAAAAGGATCCCACTCGATATGTTCCGAAGAACAATGAATAGTTTCACAGAGAGAATCCACAAATGTATCATAGCGGATGGAGAACTCTTTGAAGATTAAATTACAATTTAACAAAATATTTGTATGAATAAAATTCTTAAAGACTTTGTTTGATTTGTTTCATCATTTGAACACTTATCTGTATAATCTTAACTAAATAGTTTTATGTATAAAATACTTAAAGACTTTTCGCCCACCTTGTATACCCCTTTGTTTTCTTCGAAGGACGATTCAGGATCTACCTGCGGTCATGATCAGATTTGCTTTATTCTAACTTGGTTTGTAACGTAGCAAATTAACCTGCAATTTTAACCCTTTCTGTCCCAGCGATTCCATATGGCATCATCAACAAAAAGTACGTGTAATTTCCTGAGATTAGCTTCAATGATGCCTTATGGCATTTGAATATAACAATTAACTGTATAGCAATATCTGGCAGTATTTTGGACATTCGTCTGAGCATTTAGAACCCAAAAAGAGATGCAGAAACTGTATGAAAGGCTACTCTCGTCTAAAATGCGGAAAGTGTGATATATCATTATGTTTAACAAAGGACAAAAACTGTTTTAATGCATTCATTCGTAGTAGTATGGTCTACCGTTGTGTTTAGTAAAGGACAAATATTGCTTTTATTTGTTTCATTCAAAGTACCGAAGTCATGTTAGTGTCTCTTATTGCTTGACAGCGTCAATGGAATCATATAATTTCTAGTGTAATTAATTAAATAAACTTCTAAACAAAGTTTCGTTTATGTTTCCATACCTCTTTTTAACATTTGTAAGTTTAAATATTTTTTTAGCTCAAAACAATAATTTAGGACAGAGAGGGTTAAATCTGTCCAGCGTACTTGATGTATTATATACAGACACTCTTGATGGGCGGGGTTTGCATTCCTCTAAGATTACTTTATAATAATTGTAAAATAAATATATGAATGTTAAGTTACAACACTCAGTCGTGACTTTTGGCTCGCCCAATATATATATATATGTAAAGAACGACGCTTGTATAGGAGATATTCCGCGCAAGACGAGAAAGAGAAAACAACAAATGTAGTGGTATCGCGTCTGACCGGCAATCGGAAGATCCCGGGTTCGTTTCCCAGGTGGTACTTCATTTTTTCATTTGTTGTTTTCTCTTTCTCGTCTTGCGCGGAATATCTCCTATACAAGCGTCGTTCTTTACGTTATTTATACTGCGTGTTCTTTGCAGTTGAATGTATATAATGTTACGGCATGCGGGAGGTGCCCCTTGGGGCATTGGTTTCTGCGAGTATGTAGAGGAATTACGGCATTTGGAAGAGTGAAGTCCATCGTGTAGTGGTATCGCGTCTGACCGGCAATCGGAAGATCCCGGGTTCGTTTCCCAGGTGGTACTTCATTTTTTCATTTGTTGTTTTCTCTTTCTCGTCTTGCGCGGAATATCTCCTATACAAGCGTCGTTCTTTACGTTATTTATACTGCGTGTTCTTTGCAGTTGAATGTATATATATATATATATATATATATTTTGTTATGTATGGGAATAATGTAATAAGGTTAATTAATTACTGGCTATAAATTAACCCACAAACAAAATTGATCATGCAAACAATTAATTATATGTGTAAATATCAAACGGAAATTAAGCGAAGCTCCAACAAACAAAGAGTTGTATTCGTCAAAAGTGGCGCTGGGCACTGGATCAGTGCGTCTTAAGGCTGGTTAACGAAGGTTCCCTCTCACAAACCCTGTGTTAAATTTAAATAAGAACATTAGATTTATTTCTCCTTTTAAGAATAACAAACGAGTTCTTAGTGGAAGTTTGCTCAAGTATATAAATATACATACTGTATATTGTGCCGTAATGATAAATTCAAATCGCGTGTAGCACTTAGAAGCGAAATCGTTCTTCTAATATTCTATACTCGCCAAGCTAAAATGGTCTTCCCTACAAAAGTATAGAAAACAGACCTAACGCGTAAATCACTCTTAAAGCGAATGTGTGGCTAAAGTGAAATGAAAGATTCGCGTCTGTAAAAGACTCCAAAAAGAGTCTATCCTATTTTCCGGAGGAAGAAAACGAGCACCGAGTTCGTGGGGTAACCTACACAGTGTTATTATCATTGTACGTTATTTGTAACGGCTAATCCGATCTAAGAAGGTCTACCCTACAGATAAGTGGTTCTAATTGTAATTCATATAATACGAAATTCATTTATTCTATTCGCATTATGTGTGTTAGCTAATGTGGTAGAGGGCCAAGCAGACCTATGATTGTAACTTAAATTGTTATTGGTCTATTCATTGTAATGGTCTCGCGCATGGGCGTCGATTGCGGGGGGACGGGAACGCAGAGGACATGTCTCCCCACTTTCGTGGATGAATTTCTATAAATGCTAATTATTAATGGAACCTAATAAGATGTTATATGTCGTATTATATGCATATGCAAATGTAATAGCAATATTATAAATTACTGTCATGAACACCAGTGTATATTTATCATGGAATTTAGCAGTAAATTTGCATTTTAATAATTGCGCGTAGCATTTGTGTGTTCTTGGTCATTAAGTACACGAAATGGAAATATGTTAAATAAACGGTTTTGTTACGTATCATTTTCAATATTAAAGTGTGATCAAAGTGCAGTTTATTTGTTTTATATTTCACTAACATATTTTGTTATCAGTTTATGTACATTGACCTCTGTTGTCTACAGGTAATAAAAGATTTATTTCGGTTAAACATATGTGTGATATTATGCTACATGAAAGGTTAAATATTATAAATAGTTTGTATTGCGTTTCTTATTTCTGCAAAAAAAAATTTTAAATAAAGAAAGACAAAAATGATTAAGTACAATTGAGTTTTATTCAACATCCTGAGAAAAATACAAAAAACAGGTAAGTGGTAAATTACGACATTGATATATTACACGCAACGGCTACTCAGAGTATTGTTTGATTCGTTGTTTGAAGGCGACGTGTACCCCCCCCCCTCTCTATTTTAGAGCAATCGACGCCCCTGGTCTCGCGTATTACAATACGGCTGTATTAAGTTAAATAACTACCAATTGTAGATTAAACTTGTCGCAGTCAAATTTAAAGTGCTTGTGCATTTTACGAAATTGTATTATGTACAAAATACCAAAAGGCCGGGTAGAGAACCAACTGTTGTTCTAAAGATAATTCAATCAAAATTGTAGTATGTATGCGTTTATTCATTTTAATGATCGGGCATATTACAATACGACGACGTATTCAGTTAAATAACTACAAATTGTAGATTAAAAGTGTCTAATAGTCAATTTTAAAGCGCTTATGCATTTTGCTTAATTATCTTATTATCAAGTGTCATTTTTCAACAAATATTTATTACTGTCAAAAATTTCATTTTGCATTATAATTGGTTTAGAAAGTCTGTGATGAATATATTATTTTTGTAAAAGGTTTTATAATTATCCCCCAACACAAATTGACAGAAATAAGAATATATAATCAGTGATATATATATATATATAGATATATATATATATATATATATATATATAATATATATATATATATATATATATATCCCCGCAAGGGGGTTCTAAGCTCGTGCTTTTGAGTGCTCTTTGTGCTCGTTTGTACGTGCTTGTTCCTGGAGGTTTCACGTGCGCCCTCCCGGCCCTAGCACCCAAGGATGATGGGGCTCGACCCTGCAGTCTTTCTCATCCTTGGTCTTTTCCCACTTCGACTGTCTCCTCCACCCTTTCTTTTTCCTCTGTCTTTCCTCTCACTTTTTCTTTGTTTTTCCGCTGAGATATGCCCTTTTAAATAGAGGCGAATCGGTTCTTCCCGAACTTAAAAAAAAAATATATATATATATATATATATATATATATATATATAAAACCTTTGGTTAAATCTATATGGTGTGGTTTAAAGGAAAACAGGCTAAAATAAAGGTATAATTTACACCTTAAAAATAAAGTGTAATCCCGCGTCATATAACAAAATATATATATATATATATTATATATATATATATATATATATATATATATGTGTGTGTGGTGTGTGTGTGTGTGTGTGTGTGGAAAAGTGTTTTCCACAAGGAAATAAATTTAGGTTAAAATTTAAAGATAGTCTGTTTGTACAAATTAAAATATTTAATCCTTTAAAAGATATTATTCTGGTTCATATAAATTAAAATGTGAGCCGTTAAATTCTTAATGTTTGTGTAGATTTGCCTCGATGCCCCAACGGAAAGTTTTGGTTCCAGTCTATCTAAGCCTAACGAAAACATGGTTGCCACGTCTAATCTTAAACAGAGATTCCCAAATTGTAAATGTTCTTTTCAATTATTATAAATCACATAAAAGAGTTAAGTGTAAAACTACAATTGTATAAATTCTTTTGCTAATATCCAATTATACCAATTCTCTTGTTAATATCATTATTCGAGTAGGATTTTGCAAGTTTAATAGTCTTCTGTAACACGTGGACAAAGGGAGCCCCTTGAGGAAGGCAACATGCCTTGTCAGTCTAACGCTCGCCTCAGCTTCCGACAGAGGGAGTAGAGTGTTCCGCCCGTGGGCCAGCCGGGCTTGGCTGGACCCCTCAGCTTATTTAAATGTAATCAGTTGTTGTAACTCTCTATCAAGTGTTGTGTAAAGGATTTCATTTCTAATATTCTGTGTCAAATAAAGAAGGACAAAAGTGTGATGCGTCATTTTATAGCCTTCCAAGAAGAAACATTCCCGTCTCTCAACGGGCCGAGAGAGAGAGAGGGTACGCCATTGAGCGAAGGTATAAATCGTTTCATCGTAACTCGCAGTCAGATAAAGTAAAGTTGAAAAGAAGAACCGTGGACGTCAGTCAGATTAATTAAACCGTATAAACTTCCTTGTTGCTGCGAGGAAGCGACATACTGAGAATACCTTTAAAGGATAACGTAATATCCTACATACATATATATATATATATATATAATATATATATATATATATATATTAAAGAACGACGCTTATGTAGAAGAGCGTTCCGCACAAGATGAGGAGGGAGAACGAACAAATGGAAAATGAGGTACAACCTGGGAATCGAACCCGGGATCATCCGATTGCCGGTCAGATATGCTATCCACTACACCATGGACCTCGATCAATCAAAAGTCGTAATTCTCCTACATACGAGCAGAAACCAATGCCCTGAGGGGGCACCTCCTTCGCATGCTGTACATATATATACATTTTAACTGCAAACAACACACAGTATAATTAATGTAAAGAACGACGCTTGTGTAGAAGAGCGTTCCGCACAAGATGAGGAGGGAGAACGAACAAGCGTCTTCTTTACATTAATTATACTGTGTGTTGTTTGCAGTTAAAATGTGTATATATATGTACGGCATGCGAAGGTGCCCCCTCAGGGCATTGGTTTCTGCTCGTATGTAGGAGAATTACGACTTCTGATTGATCGAGGTCCATGGTGTAGTGGATAGCATATCTGACCGGCACTCGGATGATCCCGGGTTCGATTCCCCGGTGGTACCTCATTTTTCATTTGTTCGTTCTTCCTCCTCATCTTGTGCGGAACGTTCTTCTACACAAGCGTCGTTCTTTACATTAATTATACTGTGTGTTGTTTGCAGTTAAAATGTATATATCTATATATATACAATAGATACCCCTTTTCTTTGATGTATTCAATCCGACGTGAATGCAACGAGTTTCTTGCGTATATTGAGGTTCTGAATGTAGTAGGCTAGGTATAAGCTGTTAGATCCTGTCCCAAAGCTGGATCCTATCTGCTTTGCAGATAGCTGGTGAGGGAAGCTATATTTTGGGTCTCTTTGCGAGTAACCCGGTGTCCACATTGGGTTTTCCATCATGAAAAAGAAAAACTATAGTATTTGTCACTTATCATTACTTATTCGAACTATAGTGAATGTAATTTCCCAGAAGAGTTCCTTGTTCCATGCACGGTATGTGTTTAACATATAAGTTTCTCAGGGGATCATTCTGAGTTTGTGCATATATATATATATATATATATACATATATATATATACATATATATCAGAGCTGGGCAATAAATACATTGAATGTATTTAAATACTAAATACTAAATACATGGGAGAAATGTATTTAAATACTAAATACTAAATACATTTTACAAATGTATTTAGATACTAAATACAAAATACATCAATTGTATTTAAATACATTTGTAAATACATTTTAAATACATAAATTTTAACATATGCATTCACTAATTCACTAAGCCATGACACGCACACGATAAAGAAATCAACCGCTTTCGACTAAGAGTGGCACACAACTGATTGAACTGACACGTTGAAACATGAACCATGCTGTACTACACTGTCGAAGCGTCGTACTGTGCTAGTACAGAACGTGTATTAAACCAGTAAAAGTATTTACATTTTTATATTTTGAGTATTTAAATACATTGTATTTAAATACTCATTAAAGTATTTAAATACTATATTTAAATACATGAAAAACAATGTATTTATAAATACAGTTCTAAATACACAAATGTATTTAAATACGTATTTAAATACAAATGTATTTAAATACTGCCCAGCTCTGATATATATATTATACACGTCTCGAGTGGGCCAAAAAAAGGGAGACTTCGAAATTTGGCTGTAAAATCTAAAGTTATGGTCAGATTTCAATATTTTTTTCACACCCCACAACTAAGTAAATTTCCTATACGGTGAGCGGATTTCAAAGAAAACTAATGAAAATTACGGATTTATTGAACATTTCTTTATGCCACTGGAAATTCTCCATTTACACTATTACTGCCTGCATTATCGAGTCGGCAAAAAAAAAGGGGAGACCTTTTAAATCCCTCATATCTCGGCAAATATGGTACGTAGAACCATGAAATTTTTGTATGTTACTACTACGTAATTTTATGGTTTGTATGCCATCTTTTAGCATTTTAGCTGAGAAATTGGATTTATGGCGAATATTCCAGAAGAATTTTGCAATAATTAAAGCGATTTTAATTAACGTAAGCCAACTGCAGGAGGTATGGACAAGCTTCGAGAAAATCGATAAAACAGGAGATACTAAAAGATGGCATACAAACCATAAAATTACCTAGTACTAACCTAGTACTATGCCTAGTGGCATAAAGAAATGTTCAATAAATCCATAATTTTCATTAGTTTTCTTTGAAATCCGCTCACCATATAGGAAATTTACTTAGTTCTGGGGTGTGAAAAAAATATTGAAATCTGACCCTAACTTTGGATTTTACAGCCAAAGTTCGAGGTCTCCCCCTTTTTTTTTGCCCACCCTATATACAGTATATATATATATATATATATATATATATATATATATATGATGAGAGAGAGAGAGAGAGAGAGAGAGAGAGAGAGAGAGAATGTGTGTGCGTGTGTTTGTGTTTGAGTCACGCATGAATTATAATTTTTATTGTGATATTTGAGTACATTGGAAGGGAAACATAAGTAAAATCCCAATCCTGATGCAAATATGAGCAGTAAAATGAGTTTTAGGTTACTCTTTTTTTTTTATGTAAAATAAGTTATTTGAAACTGGAAGTGCGGCTGAAATAACGTGAAAGGAATGGACAAACTTATTTTCTGATATGAACATCGCGGACTTTTTAATTTATAATCAGTCTGGCGAATCTTTGTGACAATTAGTGATTTATCTCCATTCTAACACCTTGCAAGCAACCCTACACACTCAAAATGAATTGGTTACGCCATGGTCGCATTGCTACACCACTTCGCCATCATTACACTACGTCAGCGAAGTTAAACGACACTGGGTATGGATATAAGTTGGCTGAGTAACCATCTTCCGTGTTCAGATGATGTACTAACCCGTGGTTTAGATTCCACTTTAAGCTCTGGGTCCCCTATGCCATGCGACTCCAGATGTTAGTACAGAGGAAAATTATGAAATGAATAACTGAAAATGAGTGTTTATAGCAGTAATTATTTCTTATGTATAAAATGGGTCTGCTGATGTTCTGATCCCAACTAACGACTACATCATATTATTATCTGGGAGACCACCAACTGTATTTATATCGGGTGGCCCAAAAAAAATCGCCTTGAGATTTGAACATCAGTAACTTCAAAAATATGCAGTTCACACTTCAAAAACTTACATAACTTTTACCTCAATCTATTGATAAGCCATCATAAAATTTTTAGAGCTCTACATAAAATACTTTTCCCACAGCTGAGGAAACAATGAGGTATAGTGAAAAAAACGAATATCCTAAATCCTAAATGTGTATAGCTGTACCTGGCAACTATTCTAAGATTTGTAGTAGTTTCCTTAGCCTATGGATAATCTGTTAGTCTCTGAAAAACGTCAGCTGATGTAGGCTACGCCCATCTTAAATACTGTTTTTTAAACTTACCCTTCAAATTATGGTTCTAACTAACGGTGAAAAAGCGGTGATTGAAAAGTGTTTCTCGGAAAAAAAATGGACTGGGGCAAGAATTTTGAGGGAATTTCCAGGAATAACTTGTAATGTTATGTCTGTGAATAGAATAATTAAAAAACTTAAAGCAACCGGTTCGACGGCACGGAAGCGTGGAAGTGGTCCAGCCTAAAACAGTTTACACTCAAGACAATATAGCAATGATCGAAATGATGAGCCTATCTCAAGAGGATCGACCTGGGTCACACTGCTCTCAGAGGAAAATTGCAAGAAATTTAGGTATCAGTCGAAGTTCCATACAAAGAATGCAGAGAACGGTAGGACTTAAAGCATTTAAAATGATCCGTGTTTCAAGACGTGACAGCAATGTAAGAGCTAAAAGAAAAATTCGTTGTTGAAAATTGCTTGATAGATTTTTGTCCAATGATGTTAAAAAAAATAGTTTTTACAGATGAAAAAGATTTCACCATCGAGATTGCTCGAAACTCCCGGAACGATGTTGTTTATGGTCAGCGTAAGAAAGACATTCCTCCATCGAGACTACCGCTAGACAAGTCGGTTTTCCAAAAACAATCGTGGTATTAGCAGCTGTATCGTGAATGGAAAGACGAAAATTCATTTCATTTCAGAAAATAAAAAAATTAATTCAGAAACCTATGTAAATATCTTAGAGGAGAATCTTTTGTCTGATTGTCGGCGTCTGTATTATAGAAACAATTTCATACTCCAATAAGATGGTGCTACAGCTCATACTAGCAAGTTCATACAGGATTATCTACAACAGAATGTAGTCAACTTCATTGGAAAAACGACTGGCCCTCGCAATCACCTGATTGCAGTCCCATGGATTATTGCATATGGAACACTCTAGCAGAGAAGATTTATGAAGGCCAAACAGAAAAGTTTACAGAAATGCAATTAAAGAAAAAAATACTCGAATGTTGGGACAAAATAACATTAACAGAAATCAGAAAATGTACCATGTCGTGGAAGAAAAGGTTAAGCTTAATTTGTAAGCAGGACGGCGGCCATATTGATCATATTTGTTCATAAGATGTGAATAATAAAATGTTTTTAGTTTATAATATTCGTTTTTTTCACCATACCTTATTGTTCCCTCAGCTGTGGAAAAAGTATTTTATGTAGAGATCTGAAATTTTTATAATGGCTTATCAATAGATTGAGGTAAAAGTTCTGTAAATTTTGGAAGGGTGAACTGCATATTTTTGAAGTTATTGATGTTCAAATCTCAAGGCTTTTTTTTTGGGCCACCCGATATATAATTCGTAAGCTTAGTATATTATAACGAGTTAGGACATCAATAACCTTTTGTTTGACCTGTGGTTAATACGAAATTAGTAAGAAACTACATTCGAAATTAGACAACACGGTTTTATGATCGCTTTTAAATTCATAAATTAATGGCAATCCAATCACCAAACAATTCCTGAAAAAATAATTGATTCTGATGTCGGTCATTCTCTCTTAACGTTAAAAACTTAATAAAAGTTACGTCCGACAAAATGTGAAGAAGAGAGCATTGTTAATAAACAAATCAGTTGTGCGAAGTGACGAAAACGAGCATAAACATAGAACTCAAAATAGATAAATTTTTGGAAAAAAGTTCTTGAAACTTAAAATTTTAAAATCATAAATTTATTAATCAGTGATGACTGGATTTTGTTTTTGAAGTTTTATTACTCTCATCAAAAAGAATAAAATATTAAAATAATTAGTAACTTTGTTTTTCAAAAATTTCATGTTTCTAGGTGAACTTTTTTCCGAAACTGTGTTTTCTAATGAAAAAATTGAATAATTCTTTAGACGATTAGGAAAAAAAAAGTGAGTGATTGCACGACACAAACATTTAGGAACCGTTGCTAAATTTCATTACAAAAAATTTGCTTGCAATATATTATCAGAAATCACAAAAGACTCATTCAGACTATAAAATGGATTCTACCAATCAATAAACAAAGGTTTCCAAGTAAAATTTTATCGCTTCATTCATCTTATTTGAAATTCCAAAAAGCCTGACGCGATGATAACATGATAACAATGGCCGATTTATTTTTCTAACTACATACAATGAAAAGAAGGTATGATAATGTATTAACGAAAATAAGTAACAAGACTTTGTCGTAGAAGTGTATATGCAGGGGCGTCGATTGCCCTAAAATAGTGGGCAGGGGGGGGGGGGGGGACACTTCGCCTTCAAACAGCGAATCAAACAATACTCCAAGTAGCTTTTGCGTGTAGACAAATTTCGCCAGCCCAAATTATTATCATTTCTACCAAGAACACACAAATGCTACGTGCAATTATTAAAAAGCAAATTGACTGCTAAATTCCATAATAAATATACACTGGTGTTCATGACAATAATTTATAATATTGTTATTACATTTGCATATAATACGACATTAAGTGCCATTAATAGTTAGCATTTATAGCAATTCATCCACGAAAATGGGGGGGGGGGGGGGGGGACAACTGGTAGGTTCCCCCCTTTGTAAAAAATGGGAGGTACATGTCCCATGCGTCCCCCCCCACCCCCACCCGCAATCGACGCCCATGTGTATATGTATATTGTATATTCTTCAAATGATTTTCAATCGATATTTATATGGAAATTGTATAAATATCACTCAAAGAAACGTCACTCATTTTGTTGACAAACTTTCTTTAGCTACATTTAGTTAATTTAGGTGAAGTTAAGTTGGGTTAGGTTGTGTTAATAGATTTGCCGGTGAAGTCCTCGTCGATGCATAGAAGTCCCCTAAAGCAAGATCAAAATTAAACAAAATTAGGAGGAAATAATAATAATAATAAAAATAATAATACTAATAATATAAAAACTGGAGAACCATTTTTTTGACTACGAGTTTAAATAGAAACTAATCATGAAAGATTTTTGAAACATTTTTACATTACATTTATTTTGGTAATTATTTGTTTTTACACCCAGTCTGTTTTTATGATGAGAAACTTTTCTCGTCAATTTTGAGGTGTTTGGCACGAATCTGTCATCCGTTTCCTGTGCAAATGCATAGTTTTCGAGATATCGTCATCTCGAAAACTACGCATTTGCACAGGAAACGGATGGTAGTTTCGTACAAAACACTTCAAAATTAACCAGAAAAGTTTGCCCTCGTCATTTTCATTTAAACTAACGAAAATATCACTACTTAACCTAACCAATCATCAAGGGCGTGCAGGTGACCTAACCTGGCATTCAGATGACCTAACCTGGCATTCAGTTGACCTAACCGGGTATGTGGCCCCCGTTAATACGTAAGTACCCATAATTCTATCACAAACACCACCGAACTGAATCTAATTAGAAAAAAAAATAGCCAGAACCAAAACCAAAACACTAATTAAGTCGCAGAGTAGCGAAAAAATAGCCCAATCAGGAAAAATATTTTATGAAAAAAAGTACATTTGAACAAATTTGCACAACATAAGATATATATTTTCTTAGTCAGTTTTGAATGACAATTCAATATATTGTACTGTTTTAACCGCGCGTGAAAAAGACGAATATTAACCTTTATTTTCCCCAATTTTCAAGTTTTTATGATGAATATATGCTCGCATCTTAAAAGACATCATTTAACTTTATGGGTTACAGAAGATATATCTAATTAATTTTCGGTCGCTCGCAGATAAATCGTTAAAAAATGTTACCCAGCAACAGAATAAGAGAAAACGACAAATTTTGAAGAAAACGAAATAACTTATGACTCACTATTAAAATAATATTTAATTTTTTCCCTAGCCTAGGAAAAAAAATTTAATCCAATAAAATTTATTGGACATATTTCTTGATCTTGATAAATGCATTAAGAATTTTTAAAATAAAAAATGAAATAGTCACTTATTTAGTATCAACTTATAATTAATAGAGACGTATGAATTCACGTCATTAAATTTAAATATTCTGCATCCATAATTATTCAAAGATTTTAAAAAAATTAAAAAACGACAAAATATTACGAGAATAAAAAATAAACTATATTACTCTAAATAAAAATCACGTGAATCAATGTAACAGAGTGAAATAATTTCATCTTAATTTCAGTCTTTGTCCAAAAATGACAAACTCGAATATATGACTCGCAAAATCGATCTATTCCCATCTCCCATAAAATTTTCTATTTTAAGTTAGATTTCTCATAAAAAAAAAAATACCCCTCGGGGCCCCCCCAAATGCGTCACAGCCCCCGTTTTTTTTATACCCTTTCGCAAATAGGAAACTCTCTTCCTAAATCTGAAATTCCCACTTTCAGACTGTGAATGGGAATGGGAATGGCGCCAAGTGGGAACTAATCAAATTATTAAGTCAACTTCATTTCGACGAAACCATTTGTTTTATATCACTCAGATCTATAAGTTTCATTCATTTGACGTTAAAATAAAATTAATCTCCTTTTTACTCTTTTGCATACGACGAATTAAAACAAAAAAATCTTTCCAACTTATCGGATTTTAAACTCTTACATTTGCATATTCTTAAAGACAGTTTCCCAATTTCCTTGATGCTTGGCACGATGTGTGTCTAATAATGTTTGAGGTTGCTTAACTTCCCTCGCGTCATCTGAAGTCATGTGACAAGGGGGACCTTTAGTTTTACTTGGGATTCGACCCATCTAAAGGTCGCTACATCATCCAAACGTGAGGGATAGTCAGCCATACAACTACTGTACAGAACCAAAGTCGCTTAACTTCTGTGATCGAGTGACAAGTAACGTAGCCATGACTCAGCGTGTGTGTGTGTGTGTGTGTGTGTATGTGAAATTTCGTCTCGAAACTAATAACATTTCAGCAATCAATTCAATATTTGTATATATTTAAATTTAATTGAAATTAATATGCAAATATTATGGAGCATATCCGTGAAATAAGTCCATTCGCCAGTAATTTCTAATTACAAATTTCGATAGAATTAGGACTGAAGGATCCCTTTGCGGGTTATAAATAAGTATGATGAGGTTTAAGTCCTAGAATACTAATTTCTGAAAAGTGGTTAGAAGACTATTAATCTAGTTGTACGAAAAATAACATTATCTTAAATCGTGTATACGCAGCAATTTCTCTAAAAAACTTTAGAACGAAAGTCGTTGTGTCGTATATAATAAAGATAATGAGTCAATAACACACTTTCTTACATTAAACAAGTGTTCATTATTAAAATCATATACATATGTGATGAGGAGGCCATTTTGTATTAGCTGCATTTAATAATGATGTAAAGTGTTTTTGTTGTGAGCATCATCAGTATCATCGTGGGACGAGGATTCATTTATAAATAACCTGATGTTCATGAAAGAAAAAAATGAAATTTCTAAACTAATTTTAGGACTAACAATGTTTTAAGAAATTTTAGTATACAGCCATCCCCCGGTTAACGACCTACTCGTTTATCGACCACCCGCGGATACGACCGCGACCGATCGTACCGATTTTTGGAAATCATACAATGTTTTGCATTGTATAAAAAACATTGCAACTGCTTGGGAGGATGTTACTGCGAAGTGTATGAAAGGCATTTGGAAGAAGTGCCTAAAACGATCTGTGGGTAATTTCGAACGCTTCGATAAGTTTGAAAATGTCGATGAAATTAATAGAAAAATAGTGTTACTCGCCAATACCCTCAATTTAGAAGTGGAAGATGTGGAAAACTTAGTGGAATACCAAGAGGGAGAGCTGACAAACGAAGAGCTGATAGAGTTGGAAGAACAACAGCATTTGGAGGAAGAAGAAAGAAAAGAAGAAAAAGAAGAAGCACCAAAGCCGTAAAACAAGGCTTTCGTTTACCGACCATTTCGTTTACCGACCTGTATATATATATACAGTATGTGGGATGAATTTCATATCACAACCTAAATCACAGTGTTTATATCCGACTGAGTAGATACACCCAAATGTAATAATTTGGACTATTTTTTGAATTAAGCGAGATTTAATAATATTTTTATAATAAAAAATTACGTTTATTCCACTTGTCTTAAGATTTTAATTAAGCAATGTCGGAAGTTGTTTAAAATTTACATTTTAAAGGAGGATAAGAATCTTTTTGTTATCAAACTACTTATCTTATGAATTACAGTACTGTATTACCTGTTTTTTTTTTTTTAGCTTTATTTAAACAATTTCATCAATTCATTTTCAGAAAATTGTTTAAACAAAGCTAAAAAATATACTACAATAGCGTAATTCACAAAGAATCTCATCATAAAACATATTCTTAACGTACTTTACCGTGTAAATATTAAACACGTTCTCCTCACCTTACTAAAAAGTAATGAAAATTAAATTAGTTTTTAAATAGGAAATTGCTCTTATATCTCGATCAATTAAAAACAACTCAAATAAGTGCGTCTGTTCAATCATATTTAAAGAATTTTATTTAGTATATATATATATATATATATATATATATATATATATATATATATATATATATATATATATAATATATTATATATATATATATATATATATATATATATATATATATTCAACGAAAATCAAAGATTCAACGAAAATCAGCATGGATTCCGATCAGGTAGATCATGCCTATCACAACTAATAGAACACTACAACAATATCCTAGATGCATTTGAAGGCAATGACAACTACGATGTTATATACACAGATTTTGCTAAAGCTTTCGATAAATGTGACCATGGTATAATAGCACATAAAATTAAATATATGGGAATAACAGGCAAAGTGGGAAAATGGATCTACAACTTCCTTAGAGATCGTCTGCAGGTCGTCAAAATTCAAGGTATATCATCATCAGAATCGGAAGTACGCAGCTCAGTATCACAAGGGACAGTACTGGCCCCACTCCTGTTCATTATCATGCCAACAGACATAGACAGCGGAGTAAACAGCAACAGTATAGTAACATCCTTTGCAGACGATACAAAGATCAGCAGAAAAATCAGCGGTGTACATGACGTGAAGGCCTTGCAGAGGGACACAAACAAAATATACAAATGGTCAGAAGACAACAACATGTCATTCAACACCGAGAAATTTCAGCTCTTGAGATATGGTAGAAAAGAAGAACTTAAACAGACTGCATATTATACTCCAGATAGACAGGAAATTCAGAGAAGCACGAAAGCGATTGATCTCGGGATAATAATGACAGATGATGCGAAATTCGAAACACAAAATCAGATAGCGATAAATAAAGCAAAAAGAGTCGCCGGACAGGTACTAAGAACATTCAAGAGAAGGGACAGGACAGTAATGATTCCCCTGCTAAAAACACTGATTATACCAAAACTTGAATCCTGCCTAGTTTTGACGTCCCCATATAAAAAGGAAGAAAATAAAAACTAGAAGAAACGCAAAGGCATTTCACAGCCAAGATTGATGGCTGCAAAGAACTCAACTACTGGGAAAGACTACGTAAACTAAATCTGTACTCACTGGAAAGAAGAAGAGAGAGGTACATCATAATCTACATATGGAAAATGATCGAAAAACTGGTACCAAACCTCTAACTAAACCCAATTACCATCCAAACAACACTGGAAAATAGGAAAGGCAGAATGTGTAGTGTTCCCAAATTAAAGGCCCGACAAGGGACCTCCTCAACCCTGAAGGAAAATAGCTTGGTTGTCAGGGGGCCAAGACTTTTCAACCAGTTTCCTAAGGACCTCAGAAACGTTACAGGGGTCAAAGTTGAAGTCTTGAAGAAAAGACTGGATGCCTGGCTCAGGACAGTACCAGATGAGCCGGGCGTGCCTGGCTATGTACGGTGGAGAGCGCAAGAAAGCAACTCGCTCCTCCACCAGGCCAGACCTAGAGGCGGGGCCACCAGCTTGACCTCCGTGTGAAGAGAGACCAACGCACGAAACAACATAAGGTTCATAAGGTATATATATATATATATATACACACATATATATATGAGAAACTCGTAAACCTTTTTAGATATCAGAGTAAAACAGCATAAATGTACAGGGTGTTCCATAAGTCCCTTTACCCTGGCCCTATTCTAGTAGGAAACGGGTCAGGGGTAAAGGGAGTTATGGGACATCCTGTAGAACAGCGAATAATTCACACGCATCGTTTAACCATATATATATATACACACACACCTTACCTTATCCTTATGTTGTTTCGTGTGTTGGTCTCTCTTCACACGGAGGTCAAGCTGGTGGCCCCGCCTCTAGGTCTGGCCTGGTGGGGAGTGAGTTACTTTCTTGCGCTCTCCACCGTACATAGCCAGGCACGCCCGGCTCATCTGGTACTGTCCTGAGCCAGGCATCCAGTCTTTTCTTGAAGACTTCAACTTTGACCCCCGTTACGTTTCTGAGGTCCTTAGGAAGCTGGTTGAAAAGTCTTGGCCCCCTGACAACCAAGCTATTTTCCTTCAGGGTTGAGGAGGTCCCTTGTCGTGCTTTTAATTTGGGAACACTACACATTCTGCCTTTCCTATTTTCCAGTGTTGTTTGAATGGTAATTGGGTTTAGTGTTAGGTTTGGTACCAGTTTTTCGATCATTTTCCATATGTAGATTATGATGTACCTCTCTCTTCTTCTTTCCAGTGAGTACAGATTTAGTTTACGTAGTCTTTCCCAGTAGTTGAGTTCTTTGCAGCCATCAATCTTGGCTGTGAAATGCCTTTGCGTTTCTTCTAGTTTATTAGTTTCTTCCTTTTTATATGGGGACGTCAAAACTGAGCAGTATTCAAGTTTTGGTATAATCGGTATAATCAGTGTTTTTAGCAGGGGAATCATTACTGTCCTGTCCCTTCTCTTGAACGTTCTTAGAACCTGTCCGGCGACTCTTTTTGCTTTATTTATCGCTATCTGATTTTGTGTTTCGAATTTCGCATCATCTGTCATTATTATCCCGAGATCAATCGCTTTCATGCTTCTCTGAATTTCCTGTCTATCTGGAGCATAATATGCAGTCTGTTTAAGTTCTTCTTTTCTACCATATCTCAAGAGCTGAAATTTCTCGGCGTTGAATGACCTGTTGTTGTCTTCTGACCATTTGTATATTTTGTTCGTGTCCCTCTGCAGGGCCTCCACGCCATGTACATCGCTGATTTTTCTGCTGATCTTTGTATCGTCTGCAAAGGATGTTACTATACTGTTGCTGTTTATTCCGCTGTCTATGTCTGTTAGCATGATAATGAACAGGAGTGGGGCCAGTACTGTCCCTTGTGGTACTGAGCTGCGTACTTCCGATTCTGATGATGATATACCTTGAATTTTGACGACCTGCAGACGATCACTAAGGAAGTTGTAGATCCATTTTCCCACTTTGTCTGTTATTCCCGTGTCTTTAATTTTATGGCCTATTATACCATGGTCACATTTATCGAAAGCTTTAGCAAAATCTGTGTATATAACATCGTAGTTGTCATTGCCTTCCAATGCATCTAGGATATGTTGTAGTGCTCTATTAGTTGTGATAGGCATGATCTACCTGATCGGAATCCATGCTGATTTTCGTTGAATCTTTCCCGTGTCTCCAGGAAATCATAAATTTTCTGTCTAACTATTCTTTCAAATACTTTGGTGAGGTGGGACGTCAATGACACTGGTCTATAGTTCTTTGCTTGAGATCTGTCCCCTCCTTATATATAGGGACAATGTTTGCTCTTCAAGATGCTCTGTATTTCCCCAGTGTCTAGGGATCTTCTCCATATCCAGTATAAAGGTGTAGCTATTTCATTTACAGTTTTTAATCAATAATGCGTTCCAATTGTCCGGACCTGCAGCTGAATGTAGTTTCATTTGTTCTATAGCTCTCGCTACATCTTCTGGTGTAAACTCAAAGTCTGTTATATACTCTCCTTGCAATTCCTCTTCAAAGAATGCATTTATGTCAGGTATCGCTTTGTCACTTTTTGGGGTACTGAAAACTGATTCATATTGAGCTCTCAATGTATCAGATATTTCTTTTGGATCGTCGGTTAGTTCATTATTTCCCGTCCTTAAGGGCCCAATAGCGGCGCGCGTTTTTGTTTTCCTTTTTGCATAGCTATAGAAGTATTTGGATTTTTCTTTATTGCTTCTACCGCCTTTTCCTCTTCCCTCTCTGTATGGTCCTTAATCAGGGCTTGTATTTCCCTATCGATACCCTCCAGTTTTTCTTTTATTATTTTCCTGCCATTATCTCCGCAGTTTCCTAACTTCGCCTCCACTCTCTTTCTTTTGCGGAATAGTCTTCTCTTTTGCCTTTCTAGCCAGCTCCTCTTTCCTTTTGGCTGTGATTTCGGAGCATATTTTTCTAAAATTCTCAGCGTTTTTTCCTCCAAAGTTGTTAGCATTTCTTCCGTTGTTTTATTCTCGAAAATTGTTCTCCATTCTATTTGGGCCATGTGCGATCTGATTGCTTCCCAATTTATAGTCTTCGAGTTTAAGTTAAAGGCCCCGAATTTACTTCTTTCCACAATATGTGTATTGTCTTCTAATGCTGCCATCATATTTGTTGATATCTCGATTAAGTTGTGGTCTGAGATAATGGTTGGGGTTATTTTTATATCAGCAATCAAGTTCGTGTTATTCGTGAATACCAGATCCAGGCAGTTATTTTTTCTGGTATTTTCTGTTATCTCCTGTGTCAACATTTTTGCTTGTTCCTGATCTTCTCTTGTGCCCCCCTTGTCCTGGTGAATATATATATTCCCATTCACCTTTTTGTATTTTAGAAATGGGAAGTTAAAGTCTCCGCAGATCATTATATTGGGGGATGGAGGGTTCATGGCCTTTATTAGCTTTCTAATGTCATCAATGGCCTCCGAGAATTTTTCGGTTGGGGTGCTTGGAGGTCTATAGATGACTATTACTATCAAGTTTAGTTTTTCTATTTTCACTGCTAGGAGTTCCACATAGCTGTTTGATTTACTTATTATCGTCTCTGTCATATGACCTTCCTGTACATATATAGCACAGCCACCTTTCCGTCTCGTCGTTCTATCCGCTCTTAGTAAGTTGAAGCCCTCTATATTTATCTCTTTCTTATCAATACAATATATATATGTGTGTGTGTGTGTGTGTGTGTGTGTGTGTGTGTGTAGTGGCAGAGACGTTTGCAAATACTTTTGCGATGTTTCATCGACACGGCCACGACTAAGATGACGTCACATCCCGAGGATTCACTCTAGGCATGTCCTTATGCCTTGTCTCATTTTGTTTAATAAAGGAAGAAAACTCATTCTATCAATCAACCTAATTAATAACATTATTTGATCTGAAAAGATTATGGTAACCCCAGCCTTATCAATCAACAATCATTAACAATCAATTCCA
Organism: Bathynomus jamesi; assembly: GCA_023014485.1. Classification (NCBI taxonomy): domain Eukaryota; kingdom Metazoa; phylum Arthropoda; class Malacostraca; order Isopoda; family Cirolanidae; genus Bathynomus; species Bathynomus jamesi. Next base: position 77,769 of record JAJOZX010010172.1, read on the forward strand.
GGAATACCTCAAAATTTCAAAATTCGTCTTTTCGAATTTCGTCGTTTCCCAGATTCGTCGTCAATCTTTTACTACCTATAGTTTCGCAATTCGTCGCCCTATTCGCAGATTCGTCGTTTTTTGAAAAAATATGAAAAAAAAAAGATCGAAATTGACGAAATTCAACTGTTTACCAACGCAATATATTATTAAATTTTGTCGAAAAACGAGTAGAATTTTATTAATTAATCTGTTTAATAACATAATAGAGTAAAATGTTTTCTCATTGAAACATATTATAATCTACCTCGAATTTCGTAGTTTCGTATTTCGCTGTGTTATTCCGGAACGAATTAACGACGAATTTTGAGGTATTCCTATATAATATTCATCATTAATTATTATCAATATCACTTCCGATATATATATATATATATATATATATATATATATATTACGCTTGATCGGTGAAATTGCGCATTTCATGAAAAACGCAATATTTTGCGTTTTTCATGAAATGCGCAGGGCGTTTGCCAATTTCATGAAATAAGCAAAAGTAATGTATTTTTCATGAAATACACAATTTTGGTGTGCGTTTTTCATGAAATTGGCAAAGGATGAAATGACAGTTACATGACCAATTTCAGTTTGCGTTTTTCATGAAATCGGCAAACGCCCTGCACGTTTCATGAAAAACACAAAATGCCATACTATTTAACTGGTAAAGTTAAAATACAACTAAACCGAATGTGTGTATATATATATATATATATATATATATATATATATATACAATATATATATATTCATATACTTTGTAAACAATTTTAATAGTAACAGTTTTATAATAACCTGTAAAATGGACCCAATCTTTTTACCATCTCTTTTTTTTACCTTGATTACACCTTGTTAATCCTTTGTTAATCCCCTCATATCTCTAAGATTTTACCTTCTTTGCTTCCTTTGTTTATTTCCAGTGACCGTGTGTGTATATATATATATAGACACGTGTGTGTGCGCGCGTTTATTGAATAAAGAAGGAAAATGTATTAAATAAGAAATTTTTTCTACCTTCGTCAGCAGAGAATTTACATCCCGAGAATCGACATATAATGAAAAGCAATTCCACCCGAATCGCAGAATTTTTGTTTACTGGAAACGACTCAGAATTTATTCTATTCAGAATAACTTCACAAACAAATTACTGTAACTCTCGAGGAAGAAAAACATGTGGTCTGCGATTCAACAGTTGCTGGAAATGTATGAATACTTACCTATACACCAGTCACCACTACATACAGTACACAGTATACAGTAACTTTTCAATCAATTCTTTGAAAATACTTTTCCGTAATGATTTCATGTCATAAATTTATTATACATTTACGCCCATTTTACTGTTAAAAGTAATATTCATTTGGTGATATTAAATAATGCCGCATCCCCATTTTTAAATTATAGAGCGTGGAAAACGAAGCTAGTGGGGCTCGAACCCGCGTCGTGTGGTTTCAGAATCAGCGTTTCTACACTGATCACGCCATCCAGAAACCCGCTGAAAAAAGGCCCGTTCAAGCGAGATCAATATTTAACTGTTTGACCACGTTCCATTCAACACCCTCGCTTTTCTAGAGTAAGTGAAGGCGTTTTAACCCTTAATAGGAAATCATTGGTCGGAAATGAATTGCGTGTTGGGTCTGTGGAACCCGTGAATTCCTATCCAGGCTTAAGCGCAGTTATTGCGCTTTAAAACGCATTCGTATAATCTACATCACATCACAATTCATATGCAGTCATTTAGAAATTTGGAAATAAGCTATCTGGAATAAAAAAGTTGGTTGGGCCCTCTTAACCCATTTGTGCCGAACGTTACTTTACTGATTTTGTTCTGGCTAACGCGAGACGTTTTTATTCAGTCTTGGGAAAGACCACTTGGCACTAATGGGTTAATGGAAACGCTTTGTGTAGATATCAGTAAAAAAGTCTTGAAACAAACGACTAAAACAAATTATTGCGAACTAAGAAAATACATGGTGATCTGTGACGTCACCCAACTCGGAAACGTGATTATGTTGTCATTTTGGGTTGCGTAACTTTACGATCGCACCGTAGCGCTTTATTGGAAAAACGTGGAAACTTGTTTTTCGAATAATAATTATCTAACAAAAAGGGTGATATATATTGTCAATTTGTTGTATTTATATACACGACTCGGTAGCCTTTAATTTTGAAGGACGCGGGTTCGAATCCCAGGCCGGAACTCGTGATTTCAAATCTGAGTAATTAAAGTGTTCTCCTGACTCTTCCTTAGCGGATCGTGGATGGGACTCAACTTTAAACTAGTTCTTTCGTCCCCACTCACCCCAAGGTGAAGCCAAAAGTTTGACTTTCGTCTGAATGAACGATTCAGGAGGAGCTGCTAACAAGTAGCTTGACCTCCGTGTGAAGAGAGACCAACGCACGAAACAACATAAGGTTCATAAGGTATATATATATATATATATATATATATATATATATATAACACGTTTTAGAGAAACGAAATAGTGTTGGATATAATTATTATTATTCTGGGATTTTTATAAATTGAATATCATCCTTTATGTCCCACAAAAACTGTAATCTCCTTTTACCCCTTATACTTATTAAATAAATGAAGGCAGAGAGATACGAGTTACGAATTAAGAATTTGAGAGACTTTACCTACAACTTAATTATTCACGATAGGTGAAAGATACACTCGCTCCCTCTTCTGTCATAAATCTTGAGAATACTTAATAATTGCGTTACTCCATGCTAGTTACAGAATAAATTACATTTAAGATAAAGCACTGTAGGCCCTATCCTTTCATCACTTCCATAAAATTAAATTTAATAAGACACTAACGCGTCAGGGAAAAGAACTTCTCCGTTTCTGAGAAAACCGGACTGTGATATCTGAATGCAACGCAGCATCGTCAACGAAGAACCCAAGAACTCCACATCATCATAAATGATCGAGTAATAACGACAAAATCATCAAAACAACAACATAGCCTACTTTATTTTTTTTTAATATTAAAAAATAGTGTCAGGTTAAACCCTTTCGTATTGTCCTTATTTATTTTATTGCCTCTCCGTCCCAAAAAATTTTTGGGATTGGGTTATGGAGTTAACAACAACGCAAAATTTTGAATTTAGACGATGGAAGATTGAAAGAAGATTTGCTGAAAATCCAATTTGGGAAGAAATAGAAAATACTTCAGAATACGAGATTGGAGGAGACATCATTCGGATAGGAGACATTTTTTTTTTTTTTAAGCATACTATCGTATACAAGACTAAATTTTAGCTGAAGCTACATTGAAACGTTGGAGACCTTCGACTGGGAACAACAGCGGCTACCAGAGTTGCTGTATATTCCTTTTTGTTGTTGTGTGATAAAATATGTACAATATACGAGGTAAGCAGAAGTCTGCATGACGTGAGAGGGTGTTTGAGTCCACCTACCCACATATACAATATAAAACTTTTCCGAAGTAAAGGCTTTAATAAAGACAAATAATTAAAGTCATATTAAATAAAATATCCAACAAAGTAAGAAGTGTTGACTATATTATTAATTTAATTTAAATTCTTGTCACTAATTGTCACTGTGAGATTGTCATTGTGAATTTTAAAGTTATTTTACTTTCAAATTGTTTATTTATGAATGAGAAATGTTCATTAATTTTTATGAATAATTAAATAAGTTTTGGAAATAAGTGTTTGTTGCAAACGGATTCCGGATGTCTAGCATTAAGAATAACGAGTATATAATGACCTTTAGGCCAGATTACATTGAATATGCAGAAAAACTGTATGACAAATCTAGTTCAGAATATGAGGATTATTTGTATTATACAGTGGCGTTCATAAGTATCCGTACAGAGAAATATTTTGATTATATTCGTACTTATCTTTTGTACCATGCATAGGATAGTTATGAGAAGTTTATCGTTCGTTTGGAAAATTTAACAAATAAAAACAATTAGTTTAACTCCAACATATAATATAAAACATAAAAGAATTTGAGGAAAATAAAAAAATAGCTAAAATGCCAAAGTTTCCCTACATTTATTTACAAAAATATTTAATACTTTGTGTGTCCACATTTGACTTGAAGAATTTAAAATATTTATCAGTTGTTGGCTGTTTATTGATTAGAGACTGTTGGCAATTCTGAAGACTAGAAATTTTTCTGTGAATTTTCATAGAAGACGGAAGATTGTACAAGCCATGAGTAAGCAATGGGTCGTCGTGGTAAAGAGCTGTCTACAGATCTTACGAGATCTGTTATTGCTGCAAACGAGTCTGGAAAGAGGTATAGGAAGATAGGAAACGAATTTCAAATTCCATTTACGACGGTTGCTGCAGTTATAAAAAAATGGAAATGCTTTGGAACAATCAAAACTCTAACAAAATGTGAACGAATTTGCAAGATTTCAGAACGTACAGATAAAAGACTGGAAAGAATGGCTGCTGCTAATCCACGAGTGACTGCGGGTGATCTTTGGAAACCATTAAGACTGTCTAAGATTGATGTCCATCCAAAATTGAATTATTCGGGAACAACGAGCAACGGTATGTTTGGCAAAAATCAAATACTGTATTCTAGGAAAAAAAAACATCCTTCCTACGGTTAAACCTGGTGGTGGTAGTTTGCTGCTTTGGGGAACGTTTGTGGTCCAGGAAAGCTTATTGTCTTCAATGGAATCTTGAATTCGAAGGAATATCAGGAAATTTGAGAAGAAAATACCATATTCATATTGTCTTCGGCTCAGAAGTTGCGAATGGGTCGCAATTAGGACTGCAACAAAATAATGATCCAAAACATAAAAGTAAGAGCACCATGAAGTGGCTTCAACTAAAGAATTTAAAGCTTCTCGAGTGGCCCAGTCAAAACCCAGATATCAATTTAATCGAAAATTTATGGTTTGCTTTGAAAATACTGTTCGTAAGAGAAACCTTTCGAAGCTGAATGAATTGCAACAATTTTCTTTAGAAGAATGGGCTAAACTTTCTACTGAGAAATGTCGAAACCTTGTATAAAAATACCCAAAACGAATCATTGAAGTCATTTAAACAAAAGGTGGACATACAAAGTATTAAATAATTTTGTAAGTAAATATACGAAAACTTTGCATTCTTTCCTCAAATTCTTTGATGTTTCATATCATATGTTGGAGTTAACCTAATTTTTTATTTGTTAAAATTTTCCAAGCGAACAGTAAACTTTTCATAAGTGTCCTCTGCATGGTACAAAAGATAAGGACGAATATAATTAAAATAAAATTATGATATTTGTCTGTACGAATACTTATGAGCGCCACTGTATGCCCAGACAAGAAAATAAATATAGAATTTTCCTTGATTGCGTGATAAAGGAAGAGAGATTAAGTATAATAGAAGCAAGTTGAGGGAGCGAGGAATGTTTAGTATAAGTGAGGTAATGTTGAATATAATAGGTGGTCCAATGTAAGAACTAAGAAGATACGAAGATGAAAACGAGTTTGAGAGAAATAATAATTCCTTGATGAACGATTCTATAATATTATGATTTTATAATACTGTGATTCTATGATACTATGAGCGCAATGAAAAACTATGTAAGAGATATTATAAAATTATAAAATACCTTATATAGGAAGAGATTTTTCACATGGCAGAGTATTTTATAATGATAAATATAAATATCGTAGGAAAAAGTATGAAAATTATGATGACGTTGATAGATTCCACCGTAGGAATAAGACATAATTGTAACTATTAGAGAGTTGTGTATAATTATGCGATTCAGAGTGATGTCCAAAATGTAATTGACCGAAAAGTGAGTATAATTGAACCTTTTGAATACACGCCTATATATGCATCATATTAGACAATACAGAGAGATTATGATATATGCATCGAAAATGAGTACGAGATTTGTGAGAATGATAATAGACACGATTGGGACATTTATTCCTTTTCCCTCCGCAATTTCTTTTATCCCGGTTAGGTTACGTCATGATATTTTCGTTAAAATATTCCACTTGTTCCTTTTTCCTCCCGCATTTCTCTATATATATTTCAAAACACAACCAACTTGTCATGTGACATCAGTCTGCAAAACAAGTTGGTTGTCTTTTGAAATATTATATGCAGAAATTCGGAGGGGGGGGGGGAATAAGTGGAATATTTTAACGAAAATATCATGACTTAACGTAACCAATTGTCAAGGGCGTACAGTTGACCTAACCGGGAAAAAAGAAACTGCGGGGGGGGAAAGGAATAAGTGCCACGAATATAATAAATTATTGGTTTTATTTAACCTCCTTCGCAACATCTAAGGTCATATGATGGAGGGGACCTACAGCTTTACGTGGGATCCGAACCACGGGTCGCTACATAGTCTGAACATAGCGGACGGTCTCCCATCCAACTACTATCCGACCCAATGTCGCTTAACTTCGCTGATCATGCCACAATCCTATGAAGGTGTGATAAGGAGTGAAATAAATTAATTTAATAAATTAATTTAGTCAAACGTATGTAGAAGATATCCTACGAATGATTAACAGGATGTATACGATTTAGTTTGTCGTGAGAAGCCAAAAAGTTTAGCTGTGCCAATTAGAGATAATATTTATGATAGTAATTTTATACATAATGAATTCAAGCCGTATGTTGGCCTTTGAAAAGAAATTAAGGATGTTTTTGCCACTTTTAAAAGACTAATTTGTGATAATGAATTTTCCCTGAATGAGAAGAATCAGGATGATATAAATGGTGAAAACGAGAAGCGTCGAATCTGCTTTTTAACTTTTATTTGTGGTAATGATATTTCCTTGGATGAGACGAAGAAATATGCTTTAGTTATTTCTGAAAATGATTTTGAATTTGATGAATTCTGTTCTCGAGGTAAGGATCAAGTAATTTGTGACAATGATTTTTCCGTAGATGAGACAGAGGGAAAGATCAATAATGTTGTTGAATTGATGAATGCTAATGAGTAGACTTCAGATTTGTATGCATTTAAAAATTACTAAATATGCCTGCAAATATGCAATGAAAATGCTCGAAATATGCGCTTAAATTCGCTCTTTTAAATAATCAATTAATCACCTTTCGAGTTAAAGGTTATGATTTTTAAAGCATTTTGTGATTGAATGATGCAATATGCGAGTATGCTAACATTTATTCATTTGACGATAAAACAATACATATTTTGAAAAGAAATTCACGCGCTTGATTGTAACCTAATAAATCAAAATGCGTTTGGATGATTTATACAAAATTTACAGACAATAATTACCATTGAATTTTATATAAGCCAGCCAATTTTTATAACTGAATGATTAAATTTGGTTGTTTAATATTAACTTGATTTTTGAGTTTCGTAAATCTAAGTGCACATTGAAATAATTTTTCTCTTTTTTTCAGATAAAAAAAATTAACGTAGATATCCCTCAATTGATATTCTCTGATGAAGCTAAATAATTATTAAGCATTATAGGCTTAATAGCGGATATGGAAGGCACAAAATATTTGCGGGATTCCCCAATAAAGTGGACACTGGGCGGACTGGATACGTTGCTGAAAAAAATTGATGCTACAGGCAGTATTGTCAGAAAAAAAGGTAGTGGTAGTCCAAAAAGTGTTAGAACGGAAGAAAATATTGAAGAAGTTTCTTCCCGACTTCTTAGCCAAGATAAGCCAGGCACTCACGAGACTCCAGCGCAGATTTCAAAGTCGATTGAAATATGAGAAATTAGTGTAAGGCGAATTGTAAAAGAAGACCTTGGACTTAGACCATACAAACGTGTACGTGGGCAGAAGATCAGCACCACTGACCAAGAAAAACGAGTCATAAATGCAAAAAAAATGCTAAGACGAATCACAGTTATGAAAGAAAGTCAAACATTTTTTACTGATGAAAAAATATTCACTGTAGAATCACCAATGAACTCTCAGAACAACAAAGTATACTCAGAATCCCATCGATTATAGAATCGAATTTCAGACGAAAAACTGTATGCAAGAAGAAGCCACTTTTCCAAAAGTATTATGGTGTCTGTCGGTGTTTCCAAGCTGGAGAAAACATCTCTTCATTTCGTTGAGTCCGGTGTGAAACTTAATGGCGAATATTATCGAAATGTTTCTTTTATTTAAATGAACATGTTCCCGAATTTATTGAACCGGAGAATTGGCCTCCGAACAGTCCTGATTTGAATCCTGTTGATTATGGGAGCTGGGAAAACTTGTCAGAACGAGTTGATCGCGGTAAAGCCGGTAAGAAAATCAGAAATGTTAACCACCTGAGAGATGTTCTGATTGAACAATGGGTCGAATGCCCACAAGACCAGATTGATTCAGCTGTCGATCAATTTAGACCAAGACTTCGAAAAGTAATAGAAGTTGGAGGAAAACATATTGAACGGTATTTTTAGTTTGACATTTTAATAACAATTTTATATGAAACGAATTTTTGGTTGTATAATATAGAAATTTTGAGTATTTACGGTATCTTTACATTCTATTTTTGTTTACGTGCTAAAATGAGGTCTATTCAGCTACTGTGCTAAAAATTTAAAGAAATGTTGTGAGATAACGTTATTTTATTTTGTTAAAGTTTTATCAAAAGTTAAAAGAAATTAATGAGTTTAAAAGGAAAAGTACTGATGCACGCTTTTTTTTTGGTGGACCCTGTATATACTGTATATATATATATATATGATGAAAATAACCACGAAGGAAAAAGGAAACAGAATGGTGCTCAAGCGCTTTCGTCTAATGACATCTTCAGGAACACTGAAATAAATAACAAGTTTGAGACTATATGAGACTATATACAGGTCACAAAAAAAATTGTAGGAGGAGCATACAAATTTATAAGGAAAAGCTACCGGAGTTTTATCACTTTGCCTCTCTTCTCTAAATCCGTTCTAAACGAATTCAAAACAACAGGATCAAGCGAAAAAAGGCCCTGGCTAATGCTGAAATTATTTGTAAGTTGAATAATGGCAGACTCAAGAATATTTCTATTAACAATGTTGCTTGAGTGAAACAAAATTGAAGCATTATTCCAATCAATACAGTGGGATAATGCTTCAATTTTGTTTCACTCAAGCAACATTGTTAATAGAAATATTCTTGGGTCTGCCATTATTCAACTTACAAATAATTTCAACATTAGCCAGGGCCTTTTTCGCTTGATCCTGTTGTTTTGAATTCGTTCAGAATGATTTAGAGAAGAGGGGCAAAGTGCTAAAACGGTGGTAGCTTTTCCTTATAAATTTTTATGCACCTCCTACAATTTTTATTTTTTTGTGACCTACATATAGCCTCGAACTTGTTATTTATTTCAGTGTTCCTGAGGATGTCATTAGACGAAAGCGCTCGAGCACCATTCTGCGTTTCCTTTTTCCGTCATGGTTATTTTCATCATAAATATTATTCACGTGTTACGTTCATGAAATAATTTCATATATATATATATATATATATATATATATATATAGCACTAAAATCACAGAATAACACGTGATCTTATTAATAAGCAAACAACCACAGGGAAAAGGAAAAGGAAACACGAAGTCCGATCGCTTTCGTGATATATTCACAATTGTTTGTTTCTCCTTGAAGATGTGAATATATCACGAAAGCGCTCGGACTTCGTGTTTCCTTTTCCTTTTCCCTGTGGTTGTTTGCTTATATATATTATATATATATGAGGTATATATACAGGATGTTTCATAACATGTGAGGCGCACTTTCAGGATGGATTCAGGACCTGAAAACAAAGAGAAAGGTTTATATAAACATATGCCCGAAATCGCTTTGTTTCCGAGTTACAGCCCGTTATGTGTTCCAGCAAGTATCCGCCTTACCTTTAAAGGAAGTGCTCAAAATGACCGCCTTGCGCTTGAATACACGCCTGAACACGCCTCATCATAGACTGTCTGACGTGTTCAAATATTCCAGATATTGCTCGGATTTTCTGGCATCCTTGTTCTACACGTTGGCGAAGCATTTCAACGTTGTCAATGGGTGTCACGTAAACGATGGATTTCAGATGACCCCACAGATAAAAATCGAATGGATTCAGGTCCGAGGAGCGAGCAGGCCACGCAATGGGTCCTCCACGGCCTATCCATTTATCAGGGAAATGGAGCGCCGTCATGCATAAACCACATACGACGCCGGACACCAAGAGGAACTTCATCTAGTAAATCGCTTAAATCATTCCTTAAAAATTGGAAAAGGACTCTCCTGTTAATCTTCCAGGCAAAACAAAAGGACTGATTAAGTTGTCGGCAATAAGTCCTGCCCATACATTGATACTAAATTGTTGTTGGTGTCTTGACTTGATGATGGCATACAGATTCTCTTCGGCTCAATGATGAGTGTTGTGAAAATTGATCACGCCATTTCTTGTGAATGCAGCCTCATCAGAAAACAACACGGAGGATAGAAAAAGAGGATCGCGAGCACACTGTTGAAGGAACCAAGTACAAAAAACCTCTCGTGGTGGGAAATCAGCTTCAGTAAGGCCTTGTACTCTCTGAATGTGATAAGGGTAATTTGGGTAAAGCTGTTGTTCCCGTAAAATTCTCCACACAGTTGTGTTCCTTCGAGTGCTGACACCAGGATGTTCCTCCACGCAATTCAGGACCCGCTCCTCCAACTCACTTGTTGAATGATCCTGTACTACCAAGACGCTCATCTATTCTCTGAAAGATCTTATCTGGCAGACGGCGATTCGGGAACCTTTCCGCATACAGACGTCTTGCTGCGGCCGCATTAGAATCGGCATGTCCATACATGAGTTGCATGTCTGCCATTTCTCTGTTTGAATAAGCCTCCATTCTCACTTCAAATGCACACTATTACTGAATAGCACAAAAACTTTTAAGTTTTTTTTTTCACTGGACTGCACTTATTCATGATAAGAAGTTCCGAATACGAACAGTGAAACACCGCGATGCACCTCTGACTGACTGATGGTTCTACACTCAACGATATTGAAACATGTCATAGAGGGTGACAGGACAATTGCGTCCTGGTCAAGTGCGTCCCGGACAAATGCGTCCCGGTCATTGGCGTCCCTGGACAATTGCGTCCGGTTTTATTTATTAGAGAAGTGAATAGAAAGTTCATTGTGACTTCACCTATGCAATTGTCCAGGGACGCCAATGACGAGGGACGAGTATGTTTGTTATTGTAATTTTGTATGGGATATAATGGCCGGTTAGATTAATTGAATGCCCAGTTAGGTCAACTGTATGCCCTTGACGATTGGTTAGGTTAAGTTGTGATATTTTCGTTAAAACTAACGAAACTAACTTTATCTTAAGTGGACGTAACCCATAAAATTTGACAATGATGTTGCTGATGATGGATAAAGTTTTAGAGAACAGTTTCGAACAGAACTTATGAACATATAACAAGTTAATAGGTTAAAATGAAAAGTATATTTGAAATTCCGATACTAACTTTCTATTCATTTCTCTAATAAATAAACTTCATATAGTAGTTGGAGAAGTGCGCAATTGTTCGGGACGCAATTGTCCGGGACGCAATTGTCCGGGACGCAATTGTTCAGGGACGCCAATGACCGGGACGCATTTGTCCGGGACGCACTTGACCAGGACGCAATTGCCCTAGTACCGTCATAGAGTGTACGAAACATTACAATTAGCAAGGCCATACATGAAATAAGTCTCGTACACATTCACAAACTTTGTCGGCAAGCAGTGTTTGTAAACAGTTTGCGGAAAGAATTGCTGGAACACAAAACGGACTGTAACTCGGAAACAAATCGATTTCGGGAACATGTTTATATAAACTTTTTTAATTGTTTTCAGGTCCTGAATCCATCCTGAAAGTGCGCCCCACATGTTATGAAACACCATATATATATATATATATATATATATATTATATATATATATATATATATATAAGAGGTCCTTGGTGTAGTGGATAGCATATCCGACCGGCATTTGGATGATCCCGGGTTCGATTCCTGGGAGGTACCTCATTTTAAAATAGTGCCTCGGTGGTGTAGTGGTTAGCGTCGCTGACTACGAATCCATCGGCCCCGGGTTCGAGACCCGACGGCAGCCGGCGCGCAGCAAAACCCAGCTGTTCATCCTTCCACACAATAAAGAAAGTGGTTGGTAGATAAATGGGTACCCTAGGTGGCCTCGTGGTTAAGACGCTGGGCTGCTGATGGGGCGTGGTTCGGATTCCACGTTAAACTGTAGGTCTAAGGTGGAGTGAAAAGCTTGACCTTCGTCAGAATGAACAATTCGGGCGGAAGCTAACCAAAGGTTATACACACCAAAGGTTATATATATATATATATATATATATATATATATATCACAAGGACACTATCAATAAACAGAGTTGCACTTTATGACAACGTGATGCAATTGTAGTGAATACTCTTATTTTAGTTTCAAGTTAAATGTTAATTTTACCGTCTTGAATTTCGGAATAGTTATAAATTCATTTTAAATTAGTTACCCCATTATAATTCAATTGTGAACCACATTAATACTAATTTTATGTATACTATATTATTTTATTGTATGTAAACATAATTAATTATATATCACAATTGTCAGTTAATCATTTATATTCAAATATTTATTTTAATCTAATGCCATGTCCATTTTGCAAATAAATAATAGAAAACCAGAGGTTATATTTTCCACCTTTGGTACTGTCGTAGTTTCGCCTAACGGACTCAATACGGCTAGTGAGATAATCACTGGTTGGCACTTAACTAGCGGCAGTGCTTATGGCTACATCATCCAGGTTAACCTATACCGGATAGATGCGCTACGGTCCCAAGCCGTAGCTTGCCTAGGCCGACGACGACGACGACGACGTAAACCAACAATTGGTGACCCCGGAGCTGGATTACCCCTTCCACCCGAACGACTAGGACTAGACTGTAATGTCGTTCGTGCCCATCACCCCCTTCACCCGAACGACTAGGACTAGACTGTAATGTCGTTCGTGCCATCACCCCCTTCACCCGAACGACTAGGACCAGACTGTAACGTCGTTCGTGCCCACCACCCCCTTCACCCGAGCGACTAGGACCAGACTGTAATGTCGCTCGTGCCCTCTGCCCCTCACCCCTGCCCGTGCGCTCTGTGCCTGCGCTCGTCTCAACCTCCACTCCTTCGTTGGGAACTTGTCGTCTTGCTTGTACGTTAGCAAGCATAGGAGAAGATGCCTGACGACGCTGGTGCCATCTCCCACTTGAGCGTAAAGCTCCCCGTCTTCTGGCCGGGTGATCCATTTATTTGGTTCCACCAAGTGGAATCACAATTCAACTTGGGAAGGATCACCACTAGCAGGACGAAATACGATCATGTTTTGTCCTCTCTACCAGCGAGCATCATCTCTGAAGTCCGTGACGTCATCGTATCTCCTTCCACGAGTGAGGACCCGTACAACGATCTGAAGTCTGCCATCCTGCGCCGCACCACTGTCTCCGAGCGTGAGAAACTACATCAGTTAATCTCAAAAGAAGAACTTGGAGACCGTAAGCCCACTCAAATGCTGAGGGCTATGCAGTGCGCTCTAGGCGAACGCGCACAAACCTTCGATAAGGACATCTTTAGACGGTTGTTCTTGCAGAAACTTCCTCCATCAGCTCAGCGTGTCTTGGCCACTATGGATCCTGCTACTCCAGTTGATAAACTAGCAGAAACTGCCGACAAAGTAGTGGAGATTGACACAGCTCCGGTCAACAACGTGAACACACAATCGGAACTGGAATTGAAAGTGGAAGAGTTAAGTCAACAACTCAACCACGTTTGTTCTCTGCTACAAAATCAACGGCAAAGAAGCCATTCTCGGTCAAGATTTACGAAGAGGCATCGTTCGAGTTCCGGGAAGATCTGCTTCTACCACTCGAAATTTGGAAAGAAGGCTAGGAAGTGCATCTCCCCTTGCAATTTTTCGTCGGAAAACCCCAGCAGCGAGTCCTAATGGCGTCTAGTACTCGCACTGCCAACCTGTTATTCATAAAGGACAGGAACTCTGGTGTCAATTTCTTGGTCGATACCGGAGCGTCAGTCAGTGTATTCCCTCAAAATCTGGTCATAAGCACTCGGAATCTCCGCCTCTATACGCTGCTAACGGTTCACGCATACCCACGTACGGTACTCAGTCGCGTGAACTAAACTTGGGCCTTCACCGATCCTTCAAGTGGATTTTCATCTGTGCTCAAGTGCAGCATCCCATAATCGGCGCTGACTTCCTCCAGCATTTCAAACTCCTGGTGGATCTTGACAAGCGACGCTTATGCGACCAGGCCACACTGCTTTCTGTTCTTGCCAAACAGGTTGCCCTTCCGGACGCCTCGAACTCTGCACTTTCCCTCGTTCCCCCTAATTCCATGTACCAGTGCCTTTTCCAACGATATCCAGGAATTCTTCAACCTATGCAGATGGGTGATACCATTAAGCACACCGTTACCCATCACATTACAACAAAAGGTCCCCCTGTGTTTGCAAAACCCAGACGTCTTGCCCCGGACAAACTGAAAGCTGCCAAATCGGAATTCCAGCTTATGCTGGATCTTGGGATAATAAGACCTTCCAAAAGCAGTTGGTCCTCTCCCCTACACCTGGTCCAGAAGAAGTCAGGAGACTGGAGACCATGTGGGGATTACCGGTTTTTAAATTCGACAACCATCCCGGACCGATATCCGGTACCAAATGTCCAAGACTTTACTTCTCTTCTCCACGGCAAATCTATCTTCAGTAAAATAGATCTCGTTAAGGCTTTCCACCACATTCCCGTAGAGCCTTCGGATATTCCCAAGACTGCAGTTTGTACACCATTTGGGTTATTCGAATTTTTGAAGATGCCGTTCGGGCTACGGAATGCTGCGCAAACCTTTCAGAGGTTTATAGATGAGGTCACCAGAGGCTTAGACTTTGTTTATGCCTACATCGATGATTTGCTTGTGGCCAGCTCAACGGAAGAGGAACATAAGGAACATCTTTCACTCCTCTTTCAACGCTTAGAACAATACGGTGTTACTATTAATGCATCTAAGTGTGTGTTTGCACAGCCAACCTTGGAATTTCTTGGTCACACGATTTCGCAGCACGGAATTACCCCCTTCAGGACAAGTGTGAAGTGATAAAAAATTACCCTATGCCAAGTAATCAGCGTGAGTACGGCGGTTTCTAGGTTTGGTAAATTATTACCACAAGTTCATTAAAAACTGTGCCAGTGTTCTTGCTCCTCTACACGCTATGATCACACACAAACGCAAGGTAACGAAATTGTTATGGTGTAGCGATAGTTTACAGGCGTTCGACAATGCCAAAAATGCTATCAATAGTGCATTGTCTTTGTCATTTCCTATCAGTGATGCCCCCCTAACTCTGACGGTCGATGCGTCAGATGTTGCGATCGGTGGAGTGTTGGAACAAACCATTAACGGTCAACAAGCACCCATCGCGTTTTACTCGAAAAAAGCTGCAGCCAGCCCAAACGCGTTATAGTGCTTTCGGACGTGAACTTCTTGCTATTTACTTAAACGTGAAGCATTTTCAACATTTCCTTGAAGGCCGAGAGTTTTGTGTTTTTACCGACCACAAACCTTTGGTCACTGTCTTCAATAAAAACAGCTGTAACCACTCTCCAGAGTCATCAGGCAACTCGATTATATCTCGCAATTTACCACAGATATCCGCCACATCAAAGGTGTCTTGAACACTCCAGCGGATGCACTTTCAAGGATAGAGATTACTTCTGTTACCCTCAGCTCTACACTGTGGAATGCTATTGCACAGGATCAAGATAAGGATACGGAACTACAAGACCTGCTCAGAGAAGACTCCACTCACTCACTTTCCCTCAAGAAAATGAGTATGCCAGGATTGTCTGTGCCCCTCTATTGCGACGTATCAACAGCTGCTATTCGCCCTTATGTCCCTCCATGTCACAGAAAAGCAGTCTTCATGGATCTTCATAAGCCCTCCCATCCTGGTATCCGTGCTTCGCAACACCTGGTTACCTCTCGCTTTGTTTGGCCCTCGATGCGGAAGGATGTCAAACATTGGACCAAAACGTGCCTTGCCTGCCAGCGTGCCAAAGTCCAAAGGCACACCAGGTCCCCCTTTGACGCATTTCCGCCTCCATCCCAGCGATTTGAGGTAATTCATGTAGACATTGTTGGCCCTCTTCCGTGATTCAAGGCCAACGTTATCTGCTCACCTGTCTCGACCGCTTTCCAGATGGCCTGAAGCCATCCCACTTCCTGATATCCAAGCGGACACTGTTGCAAGAGCCTTTCTTCATGGATGGGTATCAAGATTTGGATTGCCGACAAAAGTCATCACTGACCAAGGTCGCCAATTTGAGTCTTCGCTTTGGAAGAAGTTTACCAGCTTGTTGGGTACAGTACATGCGCATACCTGTGCGTATCATCCGCAAGCTAACGGCCTCGTCGAACGCTTCCATCGCCAGCTGAAGTCATCCCTTATGTGTCACGAAGACTCCCATTGGATGGATAGCTTCCACTCGTGTTGCTTGGTATTCGCTCTGCATTTAAGAGTGATCTGAAGACTACAGCGGCTGAACTAGTCTATGGAACAACACTGCGGCTACCAGGTGGCTACTTCACTGCAGGGGATAAGTCATGTGATCCTACGGAATTCGCTCAAACACTTTCCTCTCACATGCAGTCCCTTCAGCCTGTTCCCCCT
The DNA here is from genome assembly GCA_023014485.1 of Bathynomus jamesi. Taxonomy (NCBI): domain Eukaryota; kingdom Metazoa; phylum Arthropoda; class Malacostraca; order Isopoda; family Cirolanidae; genus Bathynomus; species Bathynomus jamesi. The sequence continues at coordinate 94,496 of JAJOZX010010172.1, forward strand.
CGATTGACTAGCCAACAGAACATCTTTATTTTCCCAGCCCTCCAGTCTTGCACCCACTTTTCGTTCGTGTACCTGTCCCAAAACGGCCTCTCCAATGTCCATATGACGGACCCTATGAAGTTCTCCGACGTACGCGCAAATCATTTCTCATCCAGCGCGGTTCCAAGGTCGACAAGGTTTCTATCGATCGTCTTAAGCCTGCGTTTTTTGGAATCAACCTTAAGTGGAGGTACATGTAGCTACCAAAAAGGTTCAGCGGAAATCTGTGTCGTTCGGAACTCTTTGAACTTCTCTCTGGTGGGGGATGTGTAGTGAATACTCTTATTTTAGTTTCAAGTTAAATGTTAATTTTTACCGTCTTGAATTTCGGAATAGTTATAAATTCATTTTAAATTAGTTACCCCATTATAATTCAATTGTGAACCACATTAATACTAATTTTATGTATACTATATTATTTTATTGTATGTAAACATAATTAATTATATATCACAATTGTCAGTTAATCATTTATATTCAAATATTTATTTTAATCTAATGCCATGTCCATTTTGCAAATAAATAATAGAAAACCAGAGGTTATATTTTCCACCTTTGGTACTGTCGTAGTTTCGCCTAACGGACTCAATACGGCTAGTGAGATAATCACTGGTTGGCACTTAACTAGCGGCAGTGCTTATGGCTACATCATCCAGGTTAACCTATACCGGATAGATGCGCTACGGTCCCAAGCCGTAGCTTGCCTAGGCCGACGACGACGACGACGACGTAAACCAACACAATAAATCCTTGTCAGGAAGGAGATTTTTGTATTGCGAGAAAACTCTTTCATCATCACAGGGCACTATTGGTACGTATTCTAACTTAAGAATGTCCATAATACCAAGATTTCAACAGTGCCATCGATGCCAGCGGATTAACTTACAGGCTTTATTTATACAATGCTTTGCTCGAGCCACGTGTTTTATTAAATTATTATCACGACATTAGAACAAAAACTAATAATTTTATGATTATTTTCCAAAATATGTATTTTAAACAAAAAACCGAGAAATATGCACTTTCGCTCAAAAATGCTTAAAATATGTGTTTGAATATGCGCGTATGCAAATATGCAAAAATCTGAAGCCTACTGATGAGCATTTTGAGGAGAGCGTTAATGAAAGCGTTCTAAATGTTGTTGAGAAAACTTTTGATTATGAATCAGATGGTAGATTGCGGATTGTTGACTGCACACCCATTAACGTTTCCTATGTAATAGCCGAAACATGTGTGATTTATCCTTCGCATTGTATCAATTCTAAGGTGTATGTACTTGGATGATGTTCAGGGTGTATTTAGGGGGATAGAAAGTTATCGTAAAGATTATAGTGTTTTTCTAATTTTCATTTTTTAATTTCTTAATTTTCATAAAAACTGGAAGGTGAAATGAATTTGAATTCAGAATTAAATGTAGTGATATAATTACTAAAGTATTATATTTTTACAAACCTATAGTTCTTACTGAGGAGTTTGGGATATGAGTATGTGAAAATTATTATTTTTTTCGTCCGCTGTGAAATTTGGATACTGATGATGAATTGACCCACTGTAAATGTTTAAGGAAATCGGAACTACCTAAAAATACTTTTAATTATTTATAAACTTTTTGATGATTTATAAATTGGAAGTGATAATTATAACATAGCAAATAAGCTTTTACAAATATGAATATTCGGATGGACGTTCCGGAGTGGATGAAAATAAGGAAAATTCAATATTTAACGTAAGTAGGAATGAATGAGAGAGAAAGTATCCAAAAATAGTTAATTTTAATGAAGAAATTGTCAATAATAAAACAAGAAATTTTATTGATGTAATATTTGTTTTCGTAACTTCACTTTTGAAGTTACAACTTTACAACCATTTTCTATTAGCGATCATATTATATTTATATTAGAGCGATATTAATTAATTAAATTAATAAATTCATATAATTTACAGCTGTTTAAGTAGATATAATCCTATGACCATTCATAAACTCATTTTAGTAATTTATATTGCATGGAACTTAATTATTAAGTTAATGATCATAATTATTTAATTTAATAATCCGTATAATTTAATAATTTAATAATAATAATAATAATAATAATAATAATTATTTCGTGTTTTGTAGTTGAGAAATAGGCACTTATTCCTTTTCTCCCGCAATTTCTTTTTTCCCGGTTAGGTCAACTGTACGCCCTTGACAATTGGTTAGATTAAGTCATGGTAGTTTTGTAAGCGGGGTGTGAAGGAATAAGGAATATTTTAACGAAAATATCATGACTTAACCTAACCAATTGTCAAGGGCGTACAGTTGACCTAACCGGGAAAAAAGAAATTGGGGGAGGGGGGAGAATAAATGCCGAAAAATATTTATGGATTTTATGTTAGTGAAATTTCCTCTTCTTTCATCATTAGAGAGGCTAAGAACATATATATATATATATATATATATATATATATATATATATATATATACACACACACATATACATATATACATATATATATATATATATACACATACATATACACAGTATGTGTGTGTGTGTGTGTATGTGTGTAAGAAATTGGAATCGTAAAAATTAGGAACGAAATAGGAATTATTATAACTTTAATGGTTTAGTTTTAATTAAAAGATATTTTGTTAATATAAAGACATACATAAATAATTTACATCCTGTTAAAATTTTAAGAAGCATTGCACTTCTGTCATTGCTATTATGTATTAAAAGAAAATTTCTGTTTGTGACAAAACGTCTTCTATCTCGAACAATACCCTGAAAGGATGCATATTATAATTTAGGTTAGGTTAGATTAATTTAGGTTAGGTTAGGATAGTGCAACTCGTCTCTCTTAAATAGTTGTAGTGGTCTATTACTGCGTCAGTTTTAATTCCGAAAAGCCAAATTCTGCAAATGAGGCGGGATGCCGTAGGTCGATCCTGAACCATCGTTCGAACTCATCTAAAGTAACCTAAAGATTATATATATATAATATATATAAACTGTAAACTGTAAACTCATAGATAGATATTATAGTAAGATAATATCCCCGTTAAGAGAAGCAGGAAGCCCCCTAAATAAATCTTACAACTATCACACGAAGATTATTCCTGGCTGGAATGATTTTATTGCTCTCCTGAAGAGAGAATCGAAAGACGCCTATGATTTGTGGTGCTTTCATGGTAGACCCAGATTAGGACCAGTATACATGAATATGTGTAGAAGTCGGGTCAGTATAAGGCGGCCATAAGGCGAAGTAAACAGGAAGAACAGTCTATTCGAGCATCAAAAGCCTGTGAAGCTCGCGTAAATAACGATAATAACAAATTTTGGAAATTTGTTAAGAATCAAACGGGTGTCAAAAATGTCTTCCCTCCGACAATCGATGGGGGTGTCAGGGGAGGATGAAATTGCAAAGCTGTGGAAAAACCACTATTCTAACATTCTTAACAGTGTGAGTAGGGGTAATCTTAAGATAGATTGCAGCGAAACGATTGTCAGAGGGACAAGGGAAAATACTTTGATATTTTCTGAAGCAAAGAGGTTAATTAAAGAGTTAAAGACTGGTTCTTCGTCAGGGGTAGATGACTTATCGAATGAGCACTTAAAATATGCCAATGACGTAGTATGTCTGCATATATCATTGCTCCTATCAGCCATGCTTGCTCATAGCTATATCCCTGCAGAGTTCATGAGGGTATATATCTTGCCCCTGGTCAAAAATAAGTACGGAGACATTCTGTCCAGCAATAATTACAGGCCTATTGCTATCGCTTCCTGCTTCTCGAAACTACTAGAAAAACTCTTGTTACTCCGATTAAATGATTTCCTATGGATATCTAATCAGTTTGGCTTTAAAAGGTCCCACTCAACATACCTATGTATCTATATACTTAAAGAAACAATATCTAAATACATTGACAGTAATTCAACTATTTATAGCTGTTTCCTAGATATAAGTAAGGTATATGATAAGGTGAATCACAACATTTTATTTGCAAAACTAGAAGACAGGAAGGTTCCCATGTACATATTAAATTTATTGAAATTTTGGTATTCCCACCAATCTTTCACTGTTCGGTGGGGCAATGTACTATCTGAGTGTTTTGGCTCCTATTGCTGGGTGAGACAAGGCTCCTTGCTCTCCCCTATGGTGTTTAATGTGTATATTGACGGATTAATTGCTTCACTTAATGAGGCAACAGTGGGATGTTGTATAGATAACACAAGGATAAATAACTTAGTTTATGCCGATGATATGGTGTTAATAAGTCCCTCTGTTAAAGGTCTGGATCGGCTACTAAACGTCTGCGAAGTGTATTCGCAGAAACATGATATTCTTTTTAATGTTACAAAAACTAAGGTTATGCAATTTCATCCTAAAAGCTGTAATCAGCCAGCTGATATAAGGTTTAAAATGAATGGTGAAGTAATTGAGGAAGTACAAGAGTTTAAGTATTTGGGTCAAACTATTACCAGCTCCTTGAGTGATGACTCGGATATTAGAAAACAATCTCGAAGCCTGTGTGCTAAAGCGAATATGACCATAAGGAACTTTCGATTCTGTACAAGTGAAGCTAAAGACACTCTCTTTCGTACTTTCTGCAGTAATATATACGGACAGCAACTGTGGGTGAATTATAAAAGAGGTTCTGGCAGAACCCTAAATTTGCTGTACAACAGGTCTTTTAGACTCTTACATAAATTACCCCCGAGATGCTCAGCTTCGCAAATGTTTGCTACTCGGAATGTCCCGAGCTTCCCGGAGGAAACAAGACGTGCTCAACACAGTCTAATGCAAAGAATTAAAAAATCAACCAACCCGATTATCCAAGCTATCCATGAGTCCTGCCATTTATCCTCTAAGCTATGGACTTCTTGGTACGAAAACGTCTGTCTGCAGTTCCACTTAACTTCGACATTGCAGTATTATTTCTAATCAAGTGTATATATTTCTATCCTTAGTATATGAACTGTCATTGTATTAATAATATTTGTCATATGGACTATAGTCTGCCAATAAACTTTTTCATTTTCATTTTCATTTTCATATATATATATATATGCACTAGAATATATATATATATATATATATATATATATATATATATATATATATATATATACACACACACACACAGTATTGTGAGCGTTATCTCCTGAAAACAGCTGTGCAACCGCTACCGCTACTTATACCGAAATGTATTGGTGTACCACTGCTTTTGAAAAGCAATTAAAATTGGAGTAAAAATTCCCCGATACGTATGTATAATTTGTGCAAGTATTAGTAAATAGGTTCAATGTATATATCTATAAACCACAAATTCAGTAGCTAAGTTGTTCCTTTCAGTTACTGAGCAGCTGTGTGAGGGAAAAAAGGGGATCATATGTAGAATTCGGACCCCTACCAAGGTTGGGGTCCGAATTCTACATTAGCGGAAGTTGGGGTCTGTATTCTCCATTTGGCTTGTTGAAGCTACTCTTTAACTATTTGAGTTTCTACATTTGCCTTAACATCCGAGGCCATGTTTAAGCTACGCTTTAACTATTCGAGTCAGTTTTAAATCAATGCATGGATGTAGGAGATCACACTTAAATTCATACTTAGACGAATTTATGTGGCATGAAAGACACATAAACAATACGTTTTTCCAATTTTGTGATACTATTTTTTCACAATATCCTTTTAATTAAACTTTCACTTAATAAGATTGGATCAAATGTACAATTCGGACCCCAGCATACGAAAATATCATGACCTAACCTAACCAATCGTCAAGGGCGTACAGTTAACCTAACGATTGGTTAGGTTAGGTTGTGATATTTTCATTAGTTAGCCTTATAAAGCTAATTAAAGAAGGCTGGGGTCCGAATTCTACATTTGATATAAGATTTTACAATTGTGTGATTTTAATGGTTTTTATTTGTGATAATAATAATAAAATTTTCTATGAACCTTTAAATTGTTTATTGATGTCCTTATACGATTCGTTTGGGGTCTGGCTTCTATAATCTATACATTAGGGTAAAGTTGGGGTCTGGATTCTACATTAGGGGAAAGTTGGGGTCTGGATTCTACATTAGGGGAAAGTTGGGGTCTGTATTCTTCATTAGGGTTACCTGGGGTCCGAATTCTACATATGATCCAAAAAAGGTGTATACTGTATAGAACAATAAGATATGAATAAAGCAGACGAGAGGCAGAAACTAATATCTCGTTACATTTTCTATAGTTGTGAGTGGTGAGAGAGTGAAAAATTGGACTGGTTCAATTCACAATTCTTTTATTTAATTGCTAATAATGTAGGAATAAGTGCTACGAGTAGAACTGGATTATTTCATGATGCTTTTTGACCACACCCTAGTAAAAATAATAAAAACGGTTAAATACACATTATTTATTTACAATAAAATAAAATAAGTTTGACTTCATGTATGCGATCGCATCAGGTCCTCTCTGCTGATCAAACTAAATATAGCCCGTTCCAGCTGATAACATAGGTAGGCTTCGAATCACTCCTACGTCGTTGTTAGTGACCCAAATCTAATTTTTTCATTGTTTTATTTATAGTAATATTATTACCTTGTAAACGATAAGAACAAAAATGTTTTTATTCACTTTAAAAGTAGCGAGTAACGAGTTGCGGCTGGAATTCAGCTAAAATGTAGGGTTTTAGTGCTTACGCTACATTTCCTCAAAAGCATCAGTGCTGCCGCTACTCCAACACTATATATATATATGTGTGTGTGTGTGTGTGTGTGTGTGTGTGTGTGTGCATAGAGAGAGAGAGAGAGAGAGAATTTGTGTTTTAGTTCTGTGTAAATGATTTATCAGGTGCTATGTTGAAATGAACCCTAGAAGTATTTCATTATTAAGCTACTGTCAACAGAGGACGGTCAACTATAACAAGATCTTCGGAGGCGGTCAGCCCAGCCAGACTTTGGACTGACCAATATTCAACTAAGCCATAGGATTTGTTCCTGGGCTCCGCTATTTTATTGGTTAATCTTTTTAAGAAATACATACTTTCATTTGTTCTACGGTTGTGTGGGCTGAGCTAGTGATCTTTATCATAGAATGTTTGCTGAATTCAAATTTATTGTCAATTTAATCGCTAGACTGATAAGGTACGTGTGTTTGTGTGTCTGGTGTTTTTATTTGTATATTGTATATTTATCTATATACTAAATATACAACTCGACGTAATTTGTTCAGAGAATAGTTAAATCAACTCTATATATATATATATATATATATATATATATATATATATATATATATATATATATATATATATATATATAGACTATTGCTGGTATGATTGTTAAAACTCTTTGAAATATGTGCAATGATGAAGGGTCTAACCTTTTCAGGAAGAAAGTACTGCCACTAGGTGCTTCCTGCCAGGTAGATGTACCTTCACTTCCTCGATTTAGAAGAGTTCCAGCTAGGCTAAAAGAGGGTTGTGTCCCATCAGAAGGCCACCAAACTCCTGAAGATCTTTACAGAAAGTTAGATTATGAAGCTCTGGATCTCATTATAATGCCCATAACTTCCAGGTTTGACCGAGCAGACTACAAAACGTATGTCCAGTGTAAAGAGTTGTTTCTCAAGGATGCAAAAGGATGGACGTTCACAGTAGAATTAGAGAGTGTAACCTCATTCTAGGTATCAGACTTCCTGCAATACTGCATACACATTTAGCAGCTTTCACTACCAACTTTGTTTTCACGGGTACCCATGAGCAGTTAATCCTACATAATGTAGTTACATACATGCAATCACTGACACCTGGCTAGTAATCTCTTATCTCCATTGTGACTATATAAGCAAAGTTAATTATAGTGAGGCCTTCCACCATTACCTGTAGTGAGCGCTCGTTTAGTAGTCTCGTGCGTATTTGAGCTGGAAAAAAGAGGTTGAAAATTTAAGGATCTTCATTGTCAATTATTTAGAAATCCAAGATTTATAAGCAGTAAGGTACCTTTTGGGCTACTTGTATAATAGGAATGTTTGGTCGATGTGTAGTTGACATGTTTCAGTACAGGTATGATTAGGCGCTCACTTGTTACGCCATGTGTAATGTACGATTTCACTAAGGGTAGCTGATGTCATTCATTTTTTAGGAGAAACCTTGTAAGTAGATGGAGCTTTGCACAATTAAAGTACTCATTAGCCTGCATATGTGTCTAGTAAAGAGATGTTTTGCACTCTTAATTATAAAAGCCTGTAATGATAAAGTATTTGATAATGTTAAGCCGACGGAGCGACTGAGAAAATGTAAAGACACCATAATTTATTATGTGATTTGCGAAAAGCCATTAATTTAGAGGGAAAAATAAAAATATTAACTTTGTGTACATTAGGGTTAGAGTTGTTTCTTTTAGCTTAGACTTGAAAATTTGATGATTGCAATATATATATATATATATAATATATATTATATATATATAATATATATATATATATGTGTATGTTAAAAGGTTTCAAGGCCGTAGCCAGAGCTTAAAAACAGACAAGGCGAAAATAGCCCCACTTGGGGGTCCGGGGGGCCATGCTCCTTCAGAAGATTTTTTTAATCCTAGCACAGAATCATGCACTTTGAGCGTATGGTAACTGAAAGTGAATTGGACAATAATAACTTCACTTAAATGTTGCTATGCTATGTTTTTATTCATGTTATTTATGGTTTGAATGCATTATTGATATGGCCAGAAACCAGTTCTTATCATTTGCTACTTGACTGATGGCTGAAGGCCAGTTCCAGACGAGGCGGCCGCCTCGTCTGCCTCAACGTGGCTACGGGTATGGGTTTTGGTAAAAGGGTGTAATATTTTTTGTTGAAAGAAGTGAATCAGTTTGAACTACCAAGCCCTCCACTTTGGTAGAAATATATAAATACCTTTTTTGTAAACTTTTTTATTACAGGATGGCTTTTGTAGTGTAGGAGCGAATAGGACAGGAATTATGAATTAAAAGTTCAATAATAAGTAAAAGGGATAGAGTGGTTGAGCGGGCAGAACTCTGAGAAACACCTCTGTGAATAGATTTAGGAGAGGAACAGTAGCCATCTACGACTGCAGCTATAGTTCGGCCAGAAAGGAAATTAGAAATAAAGGTACAGATAGAAGGGTAGAAACCGTGGGAAGGACATTTTGACAATTAAAGATTTGTGCTAGAATCTATCAATAGCACTTGATATGTCTAACGCAATAGCGAAAGTTTCGCCGAAACCCCGAAAGGAGAATGACCAACAGTCAGAGATATGCAAGAAGATCACCAGTAGTGCGTACCTTGTGGATTCCATACTGCCGATCTGAAAGAAGGTTGTGAGAAGAAAGGTGTTTTAGAATCTTCCTATTAATTAAGGATAGATTAAAAAATTTGGAAGGGCAAGAAATCAAAGTATTTGGTCATTCGTTGGAGGGTTGAGACCGGTCTCCTTCTTTCCAACAGGTTGAATGAAAGCGAACTTCCAGCAGGAAGAAAAGTACCAGATGAGACACAAAGACGAAGAAAGATAAATTTTTAATGGGTTCGTTTCTCCATAACCAGAAATTTGACATCATGTAAAACTTATGTGAAAGAAAAAGAGCTGCCAATTAAAGTTAAGCGCCTTCAGACCTAATTTCATATATATACAAATGTGTAGGCTCACAGGATTCTGAACTCCCAGACACCTCACATGATGATCAGATTTTTCATTTCCGAAATCTGAATTTTTATCCACTCAGCATTCCAATTTGATTGTGTGTATAGTAGGGCATGGATAATTAATAATTTTTAGGAAAAAGTGATGAATGAAGAAATTTATAATTAATCAATGATTAACTGATTAAAAATTATTAAAAATTAAATGCTTCTGAAAAGTCTGTTTTATAGTTCAAGAAATCAGGCATGGGCGGATTAGACAGTTTATACAGGGTGTTTCAGGAGGAAAGGTCAATTTTTCGGGAGGTGATAGTATCGGTCATTGTGAGAAAAAAGTTCATATGAACATGTGTCTAATTCTGAATGGTTACGGAGATAGAGCTGTATGAATCTGATGCCCCTCAGCTCTTCCTCCCCCTTCCCTCCCATATAACCTTGAACCATGTAAGCTGCAATGTAACCATGTAACATAAGCTAATCGACAGCTGACTGTTGTGAGTGACAGTGTTTGGTGTTTGAAGCAGTGTTAAGAATGCCACACACCTTCACACATACCGAATATGCAGATATGGTGTATGTCTACGGTTTTTGCGATGGAAGTGCAACAGCTACTGTTGCAGAGTACCGTCGAGGGTTTCCGAACCGCAGAATTCCGGATCGAAGAGTGTTTACCAGGGTTTTCAACACATTGCGTGAGATTGGTACACTTCCCAGCGCTCATGTTTCATCTGAACGTGAAGGTCAACAAGATGTGGATGAAGTGGAAAACATTCTTCAGTTGGTAGAACGTAGTCCTACTACTAGCTCACGAAGAATTTCTACACGTCTCGATGTACCACACACAAGAGTATGGCGAACATTACGTGAGGAAGACTTGCATTCATATCATGTACAGCGTGTACACCTTCAACCAGGAGACGCTGCCATGCGACTGGAATTTTGTCATTGGATAAATGCTAATCGCCGATTGCTTCGATTAATACTGTTCACCGATGAAGCTACTTTCAACCGTGACGGTATCAACAACACTCGTAACTCTCATCGGTGGTCAGACAAAAATCCAAATGCCACTGTGGAAACAAATTTTCAACATCGCTTCTCTGCCAATGTGTGGTGCGGTATCATCGATGATCAGCTGATTGGCCCTGTTACTTTAGAGAATCGTCTTACAGGACAAAGTTACCTAGAATTTCTGCAAAATGAATTGGCAGGACTATTGGAGGATGTTCCTTTGGCTACACGCGCTGGTATGTACTTTCAGCATGACGGAGCTCCTCCACATTCTACCCGTCTGGTGATGCAATACCTAAATCAAACTTTCCCAGGTCGATGGATTGGCCGCGGTGGTCCCATTCAATGGCCACTAAGGTCTCCAGACCTCTCTCCGTTAGATTATTGTTTGTGGGGGTGGATGAAAAGTCAAGTTTACAAAAGAAAGGTGGATACACGAGACGAATTGCTCGCGCGCATTTTGGATGCTGCTGCCCGCATAAAGGAACGTCAAGATCAACTCAGACGAACAACATGCGATCTTCGCACACGAGTTGCAAAGTGCTTTGAGGTTGACGGTGGGATTTTCGAAAACGTATTGTAAACTGTAACAAATTTGTCATTTCTGTATCTGATACCATTCAAAATGCCAATGTTTAAACATTAAATGTTAGAAACAGTAATTGGTTTCTCTTTCTTGATTACCATTAACAATGCTTTTGTATTTGTAGATTCAAACAGCTCTATCTCCGTAACCATTCAGAATTAGACACATGTTCATATGAACTTTTTTTCTCACAATGACAGATACTATCACCTCCCGAAGTATTGACCTTTCCTCCTGAAACACGCGGTATATGCAAAAAGGTACCAAATTCAAATGATACATTACAAAATTTAAGGTAAAATGATGCTGAAATTATGATGAAAATTAATCATTTCCCACCACTTTCTAAAAATATATTTTGATTAATTAAGTATTAAATTCGAAACAATGATTAAATGATTTATCAGAATCATGCCCTAAATAGCTATAACGTCTGGCTGTTTACCTATCTAACAGTTTATCGATGGTCAGGACTCATGGCCGTAACTACCTATGAGGTCACCGAGGTCCGGACCTCGGTAATTATTTCCTAAAAAAAAAAAAGAGACTGAACCGTTTTCCGTGTATGAAACGCATATTACCGCTTTTCTTTTGAAAAGAGGGAGCGTCGAGCGTTTTGTGTTTTGTGTTTAGTGTATAGCTTGGGTTGTGTTTGTAGATGTCATTTTGGTCTGAATTTTGCTCGTCCCGCCGCGCTCGAAAAAAATCTGGACCTCACTAATTTCTAAACCCTAGTTACGGCCCTGGGTCAGGTACATAGATAAAATGAGGTTATTGCATGATAGTTAATAATATGTTTTAAGTGAAAATTTTCATTTGATACGCTGATTGTTTTAGTGTAATTTAGTCGTAATGATGGTAATATCGTTGTTGGTTAATATTTGTAAGCCTGTACACGTTGTACGAACTACTTTGGTGTTTATCAAGGAGTAATCATGTTTGTATGCTTATACATCAGACAACCGTTGGGTACATTTGGGTGTTTCAGATATATTATCATATATACCAACATTGTGTAGTGAATGCTTACCCAGACAGATATGTAGAAATGAAGATAAGTTTTAAACTACTACTACTACTACTACTACTACTAATAATAATAATAATAATACAGTTTCCTCCTACCCCCAACTTCTAACTTGCAACAGATAAATGGTATACATTCTGTTGAAGAATGGGTAGAAATCAAGCACAGACATAAGTAAGAAGTCATATATACTGTATATATATATATATATATCACAGAATACATGTATTTAGAACAGTGGATTTAGGACTGCTTTCAAAGAAGTTCCGAGTTCGCCCGGCTTGTTGCGATCAGAATTTGCAGAGTATACAACTCTCAGATTTGATTAAATAATGGGAAGCGACCGTGTAGTGAAAGATCTTTGCTGGAATTATTATTGAAGATACGTATTCAATTTAGTGGTATTGCTCCATGAAAGACTGGGCGATATTTTTTAGTCAACATTCTTTGCTACGAGGTTAAATACTAGAGTTATGCCCTATAAAACTCACGTCGTTTTTTATTAATTGGAAATATTAAGAAAGTTGTTTTTTGAGACAAACCTCCTTATCTGCTTATATATATATATATATATATATATATATATATATATATATACACACACACACACACACACACACACAGGGTGTCCCATAAGTCTGGAACCATAGGGTAAAATAAGTAATTCATGTTTTTCCGTTTATGCAAGTGCCCATGATGTATTTGAGTAAGGAAGAACGTATCCAGGTAATTCTGCTCGTAGGAAATCGGAGTCAGAGGGAGGTCGCTGAGGAATTTAACATATTGCATCCGGACCGCACTCCGATAACAGACAGCTGTATCGACAAACTTGTAGCAAAGTTCATGGAAACGGGATCCACAGGAGAAAAACCACGCGGTGGACCTCCGAGGACATCCACCGACGATGACACAGCCGCTACCATCCTCGCTCATTTCACAAACAGTCCCCAAAAGTCTCTTCGGCGTTTTTATTGCCGTTTTTATAATTTTGCCCTATGGTTCTAGACTTACGGGACACCCTGCATATATATTTGTGTGTGTGTGTGTGTGTGCTGCAAACCCACAAGGAAAAAGAAAAGTGTGTGTATTATATATTGCTAATGGTATGATGATATTGGTAAATTTAATAGGGCTATAGGAATTGAAATAGGCGCATTAAACAGGATAATATTCGGGTGATGCTATGTTAAAAAACTGAGTTGCCAACTGAAGAAAATCATTAGATTTTGAAGAAAATCAAATGTTTAATTTAAATACTCTTAACATGTGTACACACACACACACACATATATATATAATAATAATAAATAAATCAATATTAGCAATAATGTTTAAGTGGATGTTTAGAGGAGGAAATCAGATTTGCTGCTTCAGTTTTACAGTCGCGTTACACAACTTGATGTAGCTAGTGAGATGAATGGGTGAGTTGATGCTAGCATATCTTTAAAGTTATCTTACATATATATATATATATATATATATATATACAAAGCTGGGCACTTGCGGTTTTTTTTTGAGGTACTGCGGTACTGCGGTACTACCGCACTACCAAACCGGTACCGCATAACGCAGTACCGCAAAGGATCGCTGAAAGTACAGCAGTACCGCTACCGCATTTTTTGCGGTACTGCGTTATGCGGTACCGGTTTGGTAGTGCGGTAGTACCGCAGTACCGCAGTACCGCAAAAAAAAACGCAAGTGCCCAGCTTTGTATATATATATATATATATATCAGTGGCGGCTCGTGGTAATTTTACTTATGCATGCAGTCACATGCATTACAGTGTAGTACATATTAGATAAGCTGTATTTTGTCTTTTATGGTATTCTTATGAGTTATGTAGTAACCGAGGATAGAACCAATATTATATTAATGCTATGACTTCAGTACAAAGCATAGGAATAATTATTATGAACAAATAATGTTTGAGAAATTTATGCCCATATCCCAACCATAAAACATTGACAATTATGACTTACAAGATACCACCAGTTTATTAAAAACATGAAGCACTGGAATATACAGTATTAAATTGTATATTATTGGTTTAAAGCATTTATTATTACTTACCTTGTTCAATTCCTAAAATTATTTAAACTGAAATTCGGCTCTTCTTGTTTTTCTGCAAAATTGTTCAATGACTTTGTTATAAAAGTCTTCTTTTTTTCCATTTGTTTTTTGAGGAAAGACTTTTCAATTGAAATTAAGGCTAAATTCGATAACCTTGCCTGCTCTTGCGTATTTCTTAAGTAAGTTTTTATTCTTTTTAGCGCCGAAAAAGATCTTTCAACGGACGAAGTTGTAATTGGCAAAGTTAAGATTAAATTTATAAATGAATGTATCTCCGGAAATACTTCAATCATTTCATTGTTCAGTAAATATTTGTGAAGTTCATGAATATCATTTTGACCAAAAAATTTGTGAGAGAATAAGACAGTTAATTCTGATTTCAGGAGAACAAAATCGAAAAAGGAACTGTAGTTACTTTTCAAAGATTGATAAGCCTTTTCCGGAAAATATAGTTCATAGGGCTTTACTTTATTGGGAGCCAAAAGCTCTAAGAATTCCATATTTTTAAGGGACTTAAATCGCTCTTTCATTTGCTCAATGATATTATCACAAAGTTCAAAGTAGACTTGTCGGTAGCTCGTCTCTATTGGGGTGCTACTTTTTTTTCTTGAGGAAGGAAAACCAAAATCTTCAACAACGGTTTTCCATATTTCATCGAACATCGAATCTCTAATTTCTTGAATTTTGGATATTGTGATTTCAACCGTATTCGAGCCAAAAATGATGTTCATAGATTTGTTTTGCAAAATTTTAAACAAATACTCAGTTAATGGAAAAATTTTAGAAAACACACTCAATAAAAAATTGAAATCAAAAGAGTCCAACGCTACAGATAAACCTCTTGCTTCATTCTTTGTTTTATCATCAAACATCTTTGGATTTCTTGAATATAATCGAAAAGACTCTTTAAACTTTGTCTATTCTCTTTGACAGTTTCAACTAATCTAGAAGAGTAATTCCACCTTGTCGGAGCAAGCTTAGGAAAGCGTTTGCCAACTATACTATCAAGCAAGTTTGTTCGCTTTGTAGAGCTGCTAAAAAATGATGATAAACTGGCTAACATTGAAAAGAATGAGTTACATTTAGAAATGTGTGAAACTGCTTGGCTTAATACAAGGTTAAGCTTATGAGCGTAACAATGTATGAAAAGAGCTTCTGGGGCAGAATCCTTTACCTTTTTTTGAACACCATTAAGTTCGCTTGCCATAACTGCAGCACCATCGTATGATTGCGCGACTAACTTTTTTAAACAACCCAACTCATTTAATTCCTTCAACACCAACGCGGATATATCGTTAGCACTTCTACCTTCACTTACATTAGTAAATCCTAAGAATCGTTCACAAATGTTTCCATTCGCATTGACGTAACGCACAACGGTAGAAAGTTGTGAACAACAACTAACATCGGAAGTTTCATCCAAAAGAACTGCACCATGCTTGCATTTTGCAAGCTCATTTTTTATTTCATGTAAAAGTACAGAACTTACTGAGTCTATTATATCATTTTGTATTGTTTTAGATAGTCCTTTAAAAACTGTAGCACCCTTTAAATGCGTTTCCAGTTTTTCATCATACTCAGCTAAACAATGGGCAAACTCGATGAAGTTTCCTCTATTTTCAGATAACTCACTTTCATCATGACCACGAAATGCAAGTTCTTGTGTTCCTAATAAACACGTTATTCTGATTAGTCTCTTTAAAATTTCTCTATTTTTCAATACCTCTTCATTGTGTTTACTAATAGCAACTTCCTTTTGTTTGTCAAGTGCCAAGTCAATTCGACTTATTCCAAATTGTTTCAAATCAAAATGTGCTTGAATATGACTTACTGCTTTTTCGTGACGTGAAATTGCCGTATGTATGTTATTTAAATCTTCGTAGCCTCTATTCACTTCGCTCCACACAGAATTTTCTCTTGAAAATAATATACATGGCCAACAGTAGAGTTTGTTTGTTATATTACTACCACACAACCAACGGACACTATCATAAAGTTGGTAGTTAAATTTTCTTATAAATCCTTTGTTCACTTTGGTCAAATTTATTTTTGGGGTAGGCTTTCCATTACGTATTAGAAGCTTTTTTTCATCAAAAGTGAGCGTTTGAAATGGTTTCGTTTTCAGTTCATGAATTATATCAAAATCTGGATCGTCAGCCATTGCTAAAGGGTAATTTATCATCTAAATAAATAATTTATACAATTAGTCACTTACACAAATATTTGCATCACTGTACGTAAAAGATAAAAAGTTAATACGCTATCAACAAAGATTAATCACAAATTCACAACTTATCATTAAGTCTGAAGTAAAACTAAGTTGGAAAATTAAACAAATGCGCTAATTGGTAACTCTACAATCGAAAATGATGCCACTTTTTGCAGATTTGATTTTCAAACTACAGTCACCATGCAATTATAGTTCTTATAAATAAAAGCATAAGATTCTTTTTCCATTGTTTTATTATTCGTGAAATCACTACTCAGATTGATTACGCCGTCAGAATGTGATATCATTAAAACATGTTAATTTATTCATTTTCATGTAGAATATTACTAATATTAATGCACTTTTACATTCATAAATACAATTTTAATAAATGCATTCCAAAAAATGTGAAAAATAACGGAGAAAGTAATTGTTATTTCAACTACTTGTACATAAAGGTCAATATTGCTCGTCCTTTGGCTCGGGTTACGCCTTTGTTTTCTATTTCGAATCGGTGATTTTTACTCCTGTGGAAAATAAATATTGTATTCAGTTTAGATTTTCAGTAAATAAATTCATAAAAAAAATCTTTAAGCTATTTTTAATGAAAACCTAAAACTGAATATTTATAAAAAAATCGACTAGAACACATTTAAATGATGAACTTAAATAATAATTGCCATCAAGAGATTAAATAATAAATAATAATTTTAACTTTTTTTTAACTTAAATAATAATTTTAAATTCATTGAGTATTTTATTTACGCATGCATTGCATGCATTGCATTCATTAAGAAGCCGCCCCTGATATATATATATATATATATATATATATATATATATAGCTTAGAACAGCAGTTATAGGCTAACTGGCTGAACTATATGGCTATAAAGAATGACGTGTCAATAATTGAATTTATGAAATATTAATTGCATGTATTCGCATGTTCATTCTAATCTTTTTTTAAAGGGATGATATATATATAAATAATTAACTATGATAATAATGATAATATTTGCTGTTCATGATGTCTGTTACCACGTTACTATACGAATGGATTAAAATATATTATTAGCCCCCTCTTAGATTAGATAAATGAAATTAAAATTAATTTAGTTAATAGTTTCTGGATCTATTTCGTAATACAAATATTAGAACAAAGCAAAATTTGTTTATGAGTTAACTGTATTTATTCTAATTTTATTTTGTGTGGTATCGTTATTAATATATTAAGCCGAAACGATGAGATCACGGATGGCTTTAAAGAAGTCTTTGTTATTTGCCCTACACTACAGTTCTTATATACAAAATATATATGTTGGTTACATTTATTAGTATATATATATATACACACACACACACACACACACATATATATATATATATATATATCAGAAGTCGGGTGCTCCAGAAATGGATTTTCTGCACGAACGCTTCCAGAAAGATAAAACTTGCGGGTCCTTACGAACACGACGGAACGCGCCGGAACAAAAGTACTCGAATGTTCGTTTGTTTGTTTTTGTCTGTTTTTGTTTGTTTTTGGCTGTTTTTATTTTTGTCTCATAAAAAACCATAAAAGAACCCCACAGGAGGAATTTTTTGTCTCTTGAAGGAAAGCGAGGATGAACCGTTTTCAATTTTTTTTAATTTTTAAAATTTTTAAAAACGTTTTAAATTTTTTCCCCAAAAGGAGGGGGCCCCGCAAGGGTCCATCAAGTGGCAAATGCCATTCATTAAGGACGGTGAGGTCCCATAAATGGGTGAGGAACTTAAGGAAGGTAGGTCCCTTATAACAGAGGCGAAGGCCTGACGGGGCCCTCCAGGGGCAGGTTTCAAAGCACCCCAAATTCCTCTACCAATTTGCCATCATACTACTTGCGTTGTAACTGTAAAACTTATTTGCCAGAAAGTGGAAAATCCAATTATTCATTACTATTAACTATTATTCTTGATTATCATTAATAATTATATACGATATGAATATAAATTAATTTCAAGATGAGCTTATTAACAATCGTATTACTGTTTTGCGAACCGTTTTTTGCAGCTCTCATTTCTTTTCTGCTTTATCTTTATAAAATCTTTTTACAATTAATTAAAATAAAAATTTTAAATAAAATTTGACCATTTTAAACTAAAATAATTTAAATTTTAAAATTTAATGATAGATTTCGTGGGAAGGTAAGATTGAGAATTTTTTACTGGAATTGGTGATGTAGAATAAATATAAATAGTAAAATAGATAATAAATAATAGGAAATTTAATTTTTTTTATTTATTTTGTTTTGTTTTGAGCTCTTTATTGCCGAACTGTTCACTTTTCCGCAGGTTCAAGCACGACTTTACAAAATTCTGGAATGAATGCTGCTGTACACCTTTCCGTTTGTATACTCCATCCGTGTGTCAATACTTAATAAGGACGTAAAAGCATTTGTGGAATTAGCAAAGAAGAAAGAAGAGTGGACCGTGCTCTGTAAAATCGAATGGACAACTGAGAAACGAGATGCAATTAACCCAAAAATTAATTATTGGAAAAAAAAAGTGCACGAAAGAAAAATTCAAACTTCGAACTAAAATTATTACCTATATTTTATATAAACTATTAATTTACAAAATAATATATATATATATATATATATATATATATATATATATATATATATATATATATATATATATATATATATATATATATATACAGGGCGTCCCAAAAAAATGTATACACACTTTAACAGCTGATAGCTCAATTGATGTTTCTTTCTTTCCAAGTTAAACCCATTAGAATTAATAATGGCAGTCAGACTAAGCTTTGAACAAAGGAAATTCATTCTAAAATGCTACTGGAAGTGTGAAAACGCAGTTGAAGTGCAAAGACAGTTTAGGAGGGAGTTTCAAACAGATCCACCAACGCGACTTACCATCACTCGAATTGAGATAAGTTTGAAGCCGATGGAACTGTTCAGAATGTCCACAAGAAGCGTTCCGGAAGACCACGGACATCGACAAGCCCCACAAAGCAAGAAAGAGTACTGGAAACGTATCACCAAAGTCCAAGAAAATCTGTGCGGCAAGCGAGTCGTGAGGTAGGAATTTCAGAATCGTCTGTCCAACGCATTTTGAAGCGCTGTCAATGGAAAAGTTACATTCCAAGATTAGTCCATGCTATTAATGAAGATGATCCGGACCGAAGAGTGGAGTATTGCGAGTGGTACTTGGCACGATGTGGATGTGGATTGGACGAAGGGGTTTCGTAGAATACCCTCCGCGTTCACCAGACCTCACACCACTAGACTTTTTTTTATGGGGATACTTAAAAGACAAAGTCTACGCTATAAAACCTTCAACAGTCGCTGAATTGAGAGCAGCCATTGAACGAGAATGCACACAAATACCAAACGAAATGTTTCGTGATGTTTGCGATTCCATTGCTTCGCGTTATCAGCAGTGCCTGGACCAGAACGGACGTCAGTTTGAAAGCAGGCGTTGACAAAACAATTAAATAATGTCTGTAGATTCTATTACATTTTGAAAATGAAATGTGTTTTAATAAACACTGCCTTTATAATTATTTAAAGTGTGTATACATTTTTTTGGGACGCCCTGTACTATATATATATATATATATATATATATATATATATTTGAATATGTATATAAAAATAAATATGAACTAAACACGTACGTTCTTCGCCAGAAATGAGATATCCTTTAACGACTCTGAGCTGACGTTTATATATTTAATAATAATAATAATAATAATAACATTAGAAGTATTTTAATGATAATAATATTAAAAGTATTTTAATAATAATAATATTAAAAGTATTTTCTTAATAATAACAATAACAGTATTTCAGTATTTAAATTAGATAGAAAATAAATGAAATGTATGAACACTTTTTACCCTTTATTTCACCGCTACTTTTAATAACATACGATTAAATTAATCGCTTTAATATGACTTACAGTAAATCACTTTAATATTTTATCGGCGAAAAATATCACTTAAATATTTTACATTGATATAATTTAATTATTTTGAATTTTTAAAATTTTTAAATACATAATTAACACTTTGACTGTCGCGTATATTTCATACGTTTTATTTATGATGCCGAATTTTCAAATCAAGATCTTTTTTTATATTTGTATTTTGGGGTATTTTTATTTGATAAATTTTGCATTTTAGAACGTTGTGATAATTTCTCCATTTTTCTTATGTTAAATGCGCGTGTCCTACACGGCCTACAAGTAATAATTTTAGGCCACGTTGGAAATTCATTCCTTCGTCGCAAAATCCTTTGAAGAGTGTCATTACAAGTGAAAAATCATACTTTTCATTTATCGCGTATGAGGAACGTTTTTCTATTTGCTTTGTGCATATAAAATAAATCAAATAAAAATAAAATAATCTTAAATAACAACCCTTTTTACTTAGTCATTTTTTCTTACAAATACATATAATAAAGTCATAGGGGGCAATGTTGGTCCCATGTGACCAATAAGCATAACCGCATACGAAAAGCTTCAGAGAACATGATTGGTAGGTCAGATGCGGAGCTGTAACGTTTTAACTGCACGCCACGAGGAACATAGTCTTTACATATAAAAACATTCGTGTTGGATACACGAGACCAACGCGGCTTGCTACTACACAGCAACTTTGGACACACGTGACGAACATGGCAGTCAAAGTGTTACCCCTTTCAGGATCACCGATACAAATTTGGTAGCGTTTCAAATACACGCATTCATAACTTAACGTCACAAAATATCTCGGAGTTAAATGGTCAACTACTCTAAATTATTCTGAATTTTCTTATATTTAATAATAATGATTTTTACTTTTGAATTAATATTTTTTGAATGAATAATATTTAAAGTATTGAATGAATTCTTCAATTAATGTTATTTTATTCTTAAACTATGTTTTTACTTTCGAATCTTTGTACTTTTCTTTTTGATTCATTTACTTTTAGGATGAGTTAATTTAAAATGAATTAATTTAAGAGATTTAATTCTCATCAATGGATGCAATTCAATTTATTTATTAGTTTATTATTAGCAATTCTTTGAGCAAATTATTAATTATTTAACATGATAATTTTTTTTTTTACTGTTTTTAGACACGTAGGATTTGCTATATAGAGTGTTCAAAAAGAAACGCAACCCAAAATGGAAAAGATAGGTTACAATGATATACGTATTCTCCAATGGGTTGCGTTCTTTTTCGAACACCCTATATAACGTTGCGAGAAAAACCAATTAGTGGTAAGTATAATTATCATTATTCTGGGATTTTCCATAAAACATGTTTATAAACTGAATATCAACCTCGTTGCCCCACAAAGATCGTAGTCCCGTTTTACCCCTTATACTTAAATAAATGAGGGCGGAGGGATGCGAGTTACGCATTAAGAATTAGGGGGAGGGATTTCGCCCAAAACTTAATTATTCACGATAGATGAAAAGATATGCTCGCTCCCTCTTCACCTTTCTTCATAAATATTTTCAATACTTAATAATTGCGTTACTCCGTGCAAGTTACAGAATAAATTACATTTAAGATAAAGAAATGTAGTCCCTATCCTTTCAGCACTTCTATAAAATTAAATTTAATAAATAAGACACTAACGCGTTAGGTGATATCTGAATGCAACGTAGGATCGTCAACGAAGAACCCAAGTACCCAAGATCATCATAAAATCATTAAGAGATTACGATAAAATCATCAAAATAACATACTTTGTTTTAATATTGAATATATATATATATATATATGGAATCGAAAGATGCCTACGATTTGTAGTGCTTTCATGGTAGACCCAGATTAGGACCAGTATACATGAATATGTGTAAAAGTAGGGGTTAGTATAAAGGGGCCATAGGGCGATGTAAACTGGAAGAAGAGTCTATTCGAGCACCAAAAGCCTGCGAAGCTCGCATAAATAACGATAATAACAAATTTTGGAAATTTGTTAAGAATCAAACAGGTGTCAAAAGTGTCTTCCCTCCGACAATCGATGGGGTGTCGGGGGAGGATGAAATTGCAAAGCTGTGGAAAAACCACTACTCTAACGTTCTTAACAGTGTGAGTAGGGATAATCTTAAGATAGATTGTAGCGAAACGCCTGTGGGAGGGACAAGGGGAATACTTTGATATCAGTTCCTGAAGTAAGGAGGTTAATTAAAGAATTAAAGACTGGTTCTGCGTCAGGTGTAGATGACCTATCGAATGAGCACTTAAAATATGCCAGTGACGTAGTATGTCTGCATATATCATTGCTCTTATCAGCCATGCTTGCTCATGAGGGTATATATTTTGCCCCTGGTGAAAAATAAGTACGGAGACATTCTGTCCAGCAATAATTACAGGCCTATTATCCAAGCAATCCATGAGTCCTGTCGTTTATCCTCTAACTATGCAATTCTTGGTACGAAAACGTCTGTCTGTAGCTCCACTTTACTACGACATTACTGTATTATTTCTAATCAACTGTATATATTTCTATCCTTAGTATGTGAACTGTCATTGTATTAATAATATTTGTCATATGGACTGTAGTCTGCCAATAAACCTTTTCATTTTCATTTTCATATATGGGATAGAACTCAGAATGGTTCCCTGAGATCTTTTATGTTACACACAGACCGTGCATGGAACAAGGAACTCTTCTGGGAAAATTAAATCCACATAGTCCGAAGAAGTAGTGGTAAATGACACATACTATAGTTTTCTTTTTCATGATGTTAGCCAGACGTGGGCAACTGGTCACTCGCAAAGAAGCCCCAAAATATAGCTTCTCTCACCAGCTATCTGCGAAGCAGATAGGATCCATGTTGAGGTTCTGAATATAGTAAGCTAGGTGTAGCTGTAAACCCTAGATCCTGTCCCAAAGCTGGATCCTATCTGCTTCGCAGATAGCTCGTGAGGGAAGCTATATTTTGGGGCCTCTTTTGCGAGTGACCCGTTGCCCACGTCGGGCTAACATCATGAAAAAGAAAAACTATAGTATTTGTCATTTACCATTACTTATTCAAACTATAGTGGATTTAATTTTCCCAGAAGAGTTCCTTGTTCCATGCATGGTCTAAATTAAAAATTTTTAGACTTCTTCTTTGGGGAAATTGCTACAAGGCTGTCATGGAATGTGTGAGTGCGGGGACCGGAGTAACTTAGAATTAAGAAGTAATTACGGAGCATCTGTCTCGATTTTCCCAAAAGAGAGGAAAGGAAAGAGAAGAATTGCATTTTGGTTAACCTTGATTTTGCTTCCTCCGAATTGTTCATTCTGACGAAGGTCAAGCATGTTGCTCCACCTTAGACTTACAGCTTACCGTGCAAACCAAATCACGATCCACCATGGGCGGTCAGAAATTACAAAAACCTCGCTCAGACTCGATCTCACGACCTCCAGATCAGCAGCTCAGCATCTTAACCACTAGGCTTCCCAGGATACCCATTTATCTACCAACGAATTTTATTGTATGGAAGAATGAACAGCTGGGTTTGCTGCGCGCCGAGTGCCGTCACCGGGAACCGAACCCGGGGCTGGTGGAGTCGTAATCAGCAATGCTAACTACTACACCACCGAGTCTGAATTCATTACAAACCCGTCTTTAGAAGACTCAAAGTGAAGATCAAGACTGCCTTAAACCTGAATTTTCCATCCGTTCTGTTTCAACCCTTTCAGGCAAAGTGGTTTAAGAATAAAACTACATTTTCAGTCCTAACTTCATCCTAAAACTATCACATATACAACTTCTCCGTCCGTCAAATTGCAACAAGATTATCGCATGAAAAAAAGATAAAATAAAAATAAACTAAAATAATAAAATAATAGAGTTACATAATAAAAATTTTGGAGTGTGTGCCGCAAGGAGTTAAGAGAGAAGTTTAGAGTCATTGTGTATGATCGGCTCCGGTTCTTATTTCGATAGAGACCACCGGATTTCCTTAAAATGCCTTGAAAATGTTTGTTCACTTTGGTTCAACGCTTACTTTCATCAGAAACAACTGTCGGTTAGAAAGAATGATTCTAAGCTCGCCAGAATCATATTTAAACAAAATTTCACATACGTGCTAGCAAAAGGGTTAACTTAGAGACAGTGTCCTTTAATATTCAGTGTCATGGAGTAGTAAAATCGTGGTACTGTTCTATTTTTCTTGCTCTGCGGAAGGAAGGAAGATGCACGTACTACCTAATCAAGACTGTAGAGAAGGTTGACTGTGATGTGCAATCTTGAATTTTTAGCCTTGTCTAAAAGTTATATTTATTCTGCTATTCATCGGCATTTTTACTGAATCAAAATTCTGAGTTTGGTCTTACACGTTACTGTTAAATAATTTGAAATCTAACCGGACGGTAAATTGGGTAGCACGCAAATCCACAGTCGGAAAAGTTGCGGGTTACTCATCTACAACTAGTATGGCTTTCACAAACATTATCATTAAAGTAATTACCAATTAGTAAACCGTGCCCCCTAAAACAACTTCGTTTACCATCGCTGTTCTAATGCAAAGTTGCTGTTTCTTAGAAAAATGAAGACGAACATCAAACCTGATACTCCGAAAATAAGAGTATCTGTTAATCTGAAACATTAAAATTACTTTAACGAAGATCGTGATTCCAAGATTCCATACAAATAATGATTAATTTTAAACAAACGTTTTACAAAAGATGCTAAAATACTGTAATTTACGGGAATTGCGAATAAATGCTAGTAATTTCAACGTAAAAAGTAATCCTTCATATCCCGAATCAGCTGCTGTTTGAACAGGGCTCAGAATACCAAGGTAGGAGAACTGAGAACTGGATCATACCTTTCCCCCAAGCCCTTGCGGTTATTGCGCTTAAAACTCCTTCATAAAATTATTTCGTGTATTTTTCCAATTAAGATACATTTTCTATTAAAACTTAGTTTGGACAAAAAAATCTATTTAATATTAATAAAAACCATTTTCATCCTCACTGTGACTTATGATCCGTTCCAGCAGTTGGGATACACTAGGCCAGAGGTTCTCAACAGGGGTTCCGCGGACCCCTAGGGGGTCGTGAGTTGTGTTTAAGGGGTTCGTGAGTTGACGAGATTATATTCAGTACCACAATTTTTTTTCCCTTTTTTTGTGGTGGCTAATTTTGACCTCTAACCGATAACTTTTTCGGTTACTTGAAACTTTAAAGTTTCTATAAATTTTTTTTTTTACGACCTTCTTATGTTTTCAATTCATGAACTGTGAGTTTTTGGCGCAAATGAGCCCCTTCCCTGTTTTTATGCTTTTTTTTTTATGTAAACAGAACAGGGGTACGTTTTATGCATTTTTATTATATTTTTACTCCGACTTTGAAGTATAAATCAAGACTGAAAAACTATATTAATCTGGATACCTCAATTTGTCTATATGCTACTTAATCATAATGCTAAAGATAATTTTTGGGGAGGGGGCCCCAAAAATATCAAGATTTTGATAAGGGGTCCGCAGTACATAAAAGGTTGAGGAACGCTAAACTAGGCCACACCTACCCAACAGTCCAACGTATCCCGACAAGTGGAATTTACTTATGGTACCACTTCATGAAGAAGCGGCCAAACAACATTCATTCTCATTTTAAATTGAGAAGGAAATGGAAAACTGTATTGGCAGAACGAAAGAATAACTTCATAGTATAAATAGTAATAAAAACCAAACGAGGATTAATGTAAGTTTACGTTTAATTCTCATGAATAATGTGACATTTTAAAGATTAAATTTCTTTATATACATATACACATACGAATATATATATATATATATATATTAGTGGTGGACCGGATATCCGCATCATTTTTAGCATCCACATCCGCATCCGTATCCGCACTTCTGACTGCGGATGTTATGCGGATATTACCTCTAATAAATTATGCAATTTACAATTAAATTAGCTTATAAAGTAGCTTATAAGGCCCAGTCATGCACATTTCATGTAAAGTATTAATTATTAATGAACAAACAAAATATAAACCTCAAAATATAAATACCTGGTAACACATTATTTTTATCATAATGAAAACATTAATATTAATTTTAATTCTTATGCATTGCCTGCCATAATAGTAATATCACGAAATTTGAAAAATTATGTCATATATTCATAATTCTATATTATATTGATATATTAAGTAAATATCCTCATCCGCATCCGCGGATATTGAAATTAAATATCCGCATCCGCAGATGTTGAAAAACTGACATCCGGTCCACCACTAAATATATACATATTTTTTTTTTATTGGGGTTGTTTAACCTCCTTTGCAACATCTAAGGTCATATGAAGGAGGGGACCTACAGCTTTACGTGGGATCCGAACCACGGGTCGCTACATAATCTAAGCGTGGAGGACGGTCTCCCGTTCAACTATTACCCAGACCCAATGTCACTTAACTTCGCTGATCTCCGGGAAGCGGTGTTACGTCATTGGCCACGACGTAGCCCACTATATATATATATATATATATATATATATATATATATATATATTAGGGTGACAACTTCTTATAGGGATAAAATTTGAAATTCAAAAAAATTTGCCGGCCATTTGTCAATGCTGCCACCCTATGAGGAAACACCGTAGACGAAATCTCATGGAATTCGGAAAGCATTTAGGGGTGCCTCGAGTCACATGAATGAAACTGTCGCGCGGAAGAAATGTCAAGAATGAACGAGTTTCGACAACGCTTCAAAAACAAAAATGTTTCGAGAATGCAAGTGTATTATATAATTTAATAGAATTGTTTCCTTTATTTCATACTATAGATTATGCAAATCGATTAATTTATTTCATTAAATTAAAATTTTCATAAATAAATCGTTAAATAATATGATGTGTATCAATCTTTGGATGATCAGCTTTTGGTGCTTCAAGTTCATTTTGCATACGACTGCCTGACTGAAAACAACGCTTAGAAGTTCTCTCCCGATTCTTTTAAGATATCTAAGGTAATATTTTTTATTTTGATACATTGATTATATTATTATTGGAAATTGTTCTAGAAAAGTTTCATTAATTGTTGGCATAGTTTGATGTTTAAATTATATAAATTTGGAACTGAATTTGATTTCCTATGATAATATATATACGAGTATATAAATATATATACAGAACTTGTCGTTGAGAAGGCGTACATGGAATGCATGGGACCATCATCTGGTCCAGATATCCTCCTATTCTCCCGCTTCAAAGAGACGTGGAATACAATTTGCCAAGATAAGTACAAGACCCTGTCAGACCTTCCATCGAGTCTGAATGAGAATCGAGAAGAACTGATCGCTTGCTGGAATCTATATCTGACAAAACATCAGCCGAGGGATGATTACCGTGAATTCTTGGAGTTGTCGATTACAATCCTTGGAGGTAATTTACCTAACTTTAGGTTTCGGCGACCTGGAGCACTTCACCGAGCACGTTGGATGGCAAAAGTAATTTATTCATTAAAAATCCTGCTGCTTTCCCATCAGTTCAGACTTACAACTCGTGAAATGTCTGGCTTAAAACGATTTGTATTTTTTGCCCTGGAGTTATATGTCAGCGCGTGGTTCACGGCCAGCAGTCCTTCATCTGCTCCCGCGAACGATTTGAAGCTTCTTCAAGACCTAGCAAAGTACCACGATGAAAAGATCTCAGCATCCTGCCTTAGTGTCCTCGGTCGTCACTTATGGTACCTCAGCGAGTACTTGATTGGTCTCGCACTCTTTGATAAAGGTATCAATGCAACGACGAAAAAGAATATCGCTCGATCAATCCTCGAAAAAGCTGCTGAAGATCCTCCAAAGCGAGCCCCAATACCTGCTGTTTCTTCCATTTCAACAAAGCAGCTCTCGGACTTTGCCTCGAAAGGATCAAAGCTTCTCTTTGAACTTCTAAAAATTAATGATGGTTTCTTGTCCAAGGAACCAGAGACCTGGCCGGACGACGAAGATTTCAAGACTGGTTTGACTATAGTTGAAGGACTAAAAGTCATCAATGACATGGCAGAGAGGGGAATTGCCTTCATCCAGGCCTTCAATACAAAGATTACGAAGAATGAAGAACAGCGCCAACATCTCTTGCAGGTTGTTGAGGATCATAGGAAGTCTCAGCCTGGTACATTGAAAAAGGGGTATGGCTTGAGGAAAAGCAAGAATTAATGGGTGGTCTACAATTGAATGAAAGACACCTTGGAATATATTTAGTAAATATATTATTTACTTATTACGATTGGAGTACGCCTGCACTTAAACCTTATGAACTAAAACTAACGTTTATTTACATTAATTAAAAAAAATATGAATTTATTTTTACTAGGTAATGAATAATTAATTTTTGTTATAAGGAGAATTATTTACCTCACTTGAGACACCCTTAAATATTATCTGAATGACCTAATATTTACAGTACATTGTTTTCTCATGTAGTAGCAGCATTGAACAAATGGCCAATAAAAAACTCCAACTTTCGATTTTTATTGTCACCCTAATATATATATATATATATATATATATGAAAATTATTTCACGAAAGTAACACGTGAAAAATATTTATGATGAATAAAACCACGAAGGAAAGGAAAACAAAAAGGTGCTCAAGCGCTTTCGTCTAATGACATCCTCAGGAACACTGAAGTACATAAAAGGTTACGGCCTATATATAGGTTACAGAAAGAAAAAAAAAAATAAATAAATAATAAATACATACATACACAAAACATATATATATATATATATATATATATATATATATATACATACATATCTACACATACATACATATATATATATATGCAATAAACGGAGAAGTAAAAATAAAAATTAAAAATTAAAATTAGAGGATTAACAAAGAGGCATACAGATTTGTAAGGAAAAATATCGATTTTTAGCACAAGATCAAATGAATTATAAAAATACAAATTTATACTGGAAATCTGCCCGGGTTTTAACACTTTGCCTTTTAGAGTCAAGTTTCGATATATATAAAAATAAAATGAAGATTAAAAGTTAATAAAGTAGCATACAAGTTTACCAAAGATTTAGCGTCCTACCCTTTTTATCTAAATTTGTTTTGAAGGAATTCAAAACAACAGGATCGAGTTGAAAAAGACCTTTGCTTATGTTGAAGTTATTTGAAAGTTGGATAATGGCAGACTCAAGAATATTTCTATTGACAATGTTGCTAGAATGAAATAAAACTGAAGCATTATTCCAATCAATACAGTGGGATAACTCTGACAAATGGACAAAAAGAGCACTGGACAACTGTCCTGTTCTAACGGAATATTGATGCTGTTTTATACGTGTGTGCAAATCCTTTCCCGTCTGACCTATGTAAAAGGAATCACATTGTTTACACCCAATTTTATAGATAATGCCTGAATTATTGGTAGGGCTATTTTTTACTATGATATTTTTCACAATATTGTTATATGAAAATACTACATTAATATCCAAAAGTTTAAGTACATTAGCAATGCCTAAAAAGCCCGGGAAAAATGGAAGTACTAAAATATTTTTTGACAAAGTACGAGTGTTATTATTGACACGATAGAAAGTTCGTTTTGCCTTGTTGAGACAAGATTCCATAAACGCAGATGGGTAACACAGATCACTTCCAATACCGTTGATTTTTTCCAATTCGGCATCGATGTATTCCGGACTGGCGATCCTAAGGGCGCGGAGAAACATTGATGAAAAAATGGCCTTCTTAGTGGGGGTGTCATGTCCCGAGTAAAAGTGTACGTAGGACAAATTGTTTGTTGTTTTCCGATAGATACTAAACTTAAAACCTGGGCTTTCCCTATGTACACGCACATCCAAAAATGGGATTGAATTGTCTTGTTCCACTTCTAAAGTAAACTTAATGGAGGGGACTTGATCATTTAACTGAAGGAGGAAGTTATCCAGGTCACGATTCATGGGCCAGATACACAAAATATCGTCGACGTACCGCAACCAAGGGATGCCAACCCCCAGGATTCTCGGAATGTAAGTAATTTCGAAAAACTCCATATAAATATTGGAGAGGAGGGGCGATAAGGGGTTGCCCATGGCCATCCCAAACACTTGTTGATAATACTCGTTATTGAAAGTGAATTTACAGTCTTTGATGCAAAGCTTAATAAGTTCCAAAACAATGTGTGAAGGTAGTGGCAGGTCATACTTATGTAATTCTTGGGAGAGAAAGTCAAGCATATCATCAATCGGCACTTTTGTAAACAATGAACAAACGTCAAAACTGATCAATCTATCGTTAGTTTCAGTACGTGCATTATTCAATTTTTCAGTAAGATCCATGGAATTTTTTACATGTGAATCAGAGATAGTTCCGAGAATGGGGGACAAGACTTTGACAAGCCATTTGGAGAGTTTATAAGTAATAGAGCCCACCGAGCTAATAATAGGGCGCATAGGGTTGCCAGGTTTGTGGGTTTTAATAAGACCGTAAAGGTAGGGCAGAGAAGGTGAAGTGGACATGAAAAGCGGAATTAAGTCCTTATGATCTTTGAGAATGCGTTTCAAGCCACTATTAAATGATTTGATGACGTCATCCTGCGGGTTCTTCCTAAGTTTGCTGTATGTGGCGGGGTCCTGGAGAAGCTCGTTCATCTTTCCGATGTAGTCCACTTTGTCCATAATAACTATGGTGTTAGCCTTGTCTGCTTTAGTAATATGGAGCTCCCCATCTTTTTTTAATTGTGAGAGGCCATCGCGAAAACGTTTAGGAAAGTTATCTTCGTAATTACCATTCGCCGCACTATAAACGAGGCCTTTAACTATGTTAAACAAATACTGAGGGAGATTACACTGTTTTTCAAAACACGCGAGACTGTAACAAATTTGTAAAGCCGAAGGTTTTTTAACAATAAAAAAGGACATACCATATCCAAGGGCACTTTTTGCATCGTCACTAATGTTTTTCGAAGAAAGGTTCAAAACACACTTTGAGCTTGCTTTTTTACTCCACTGACTATTTCGAATGAGACTTTTAATTTTCCGATCCAAAATGTTACGAAGTGAAGTAGTTCTCCGACGCAACTCGTTGTAAATTTCATCAAACAAAGGTTGGATCCACGGTTGGGGAATAACGGTTACAAAATTATGTTTGGCGATGTTTAAATTTTTGAAGGCGGACCACTCATTTTGTCTGGTGACTTCAATATGTTTCTTTAAAATTAATCTGCTGAAGTTGTTGAACGGATGGTCGTCAATTTGTCTGAGGCGAATCGGAAGCAGGGATTTGGGAAGAACTTGCTCCTCTAGACAGTTAGTAAGAAACTTTCGTCGGATACGAATTGCATGCCCCTTCATTAATGTAGAAGAAAACACGGACACAAACGGAGACAAGAGAGGGAACAGCAAGCCGAAGGAACGCGTGGTGTTCATTATATGAAAATTATTTCACGAAAGTAACACGTGAAAAATATTTATGATGAATAAAACCACGAAGGAAAGGAAACACAAAAAGGTGCTCAAGCGCTTTCGTCTAATGACATCCTCAGGAACACTGAAGTACATAAAAGGTTACGGCCTATATATAGGTTACAGAAAGAAAAAAAATAAATAATAAATAAATAACATACATACACACAAACATATATATATATATATATATACATACATATACACACATACATATATATATATATATATATATATATATATATATATATATATATATATATGCAATAAACGGAGAAGTAAAAATAAAAATTAAAAATTAAAATTAGAGGATTAACAAAGAGGCATACAGATTTGTAAGGAAAAATATCGATTTTTAGCACAAGATCAAATGAATTATAAAAATACAAATTTATACTGGAAATCTGCCCGGGTTTTAACACTTTGCCTTTTAGAGTCAAGTTTCGATATATATAAAAATAAAATGAAGATTAAAAGTTAATAAAGTAGCATACAAGTTTACCAAAGATTTAGCGTCCTACCCTTTTTATCTAAATTTGTTTTGAAGGAATTCAAAACAACAGGATCGAGTTGAAAAAGACCTTTGCTTATGTTGAAGTTATTTGAAAGTTGGATAATGGCAGACTCAAGAATATTTCTATTGACAATGTTGCTAGAATGAAATAAAACTGAAGCATTATTCCAATCAATACAGTGGGATAACTCTGACAAATGGACAAAAAGAGCACTGGACAACTGTCCTGTTCTAACGGAATATTGATGCTGTTTTATACGTGTGTGCAAATCCTTTCCCGTCTGACCTATGTAAAAGGAATCACATTGTTTACACCCAATTTTATAGATAATGCCTGAATTATTGGTAGGGCTATTTTTTACTATGATATTTTTCACAATATTGTTATATGAAAATACTACATTAATATCCAAAAGTTTAAGTACATTAGCAATGCCTAAAAAGCCCGGGAAAAATGGAAGTACTAAAATATTTTTTGACAAAGTACGAGTGTTATTATTGACACGATAGAAAGTTCGTTTTGCCTTGTTGAGACAAGATTCCATAAACGCAGATGGGTAACACAGATCACTTCCAATACCGTTGATTTTTTCCAATTCGGCATCGATGTATTCCGGACTGGCGATCCTAAGGGCGCGGAGAAACATTGATGAAAAAATGGCCTTCTTAGTGGGGGTGTCATGTCCCGAGTAAAAGTGTACGTAGGACAAATTGTTTGTTGTTTTCCGATAGATACTAAACTTAAAACCTGGGCTTTCCCTATGTACACGCACATCCAAAAATGGGATTGAATTGTCTTGTTCCACTTCTAAAGTAAACTTAATGGAGGGGACTTGATCATTTAACTGAAGGAGGAAGTTATCCAGGTCACGATTCATGGGCCAGATACACAAAATATCGTCGACGTACCGCAACCAAGGGATGCCAACCCCCAGGATTCTCGGAATGTAAGTAATTTCGAAAAACTCCATATAAATATTGGAGAGGGGCGATAAGGGGGCGATAAGGGGTTGCTCAAAGATCATAAGGACTTAATTCCGCTTTTCATGTCCACTTCACCTTCTCTGCCCTACCTTTACGGTCTTATTAAAACCCACAAACCTGGCAACCATGCGCCCTATTATTAGCTCGGTGGGCTCTATTACTTATAAACTCTCCAAATGGCTTGTCGAAGTCTTGTCCCCTATTCTCGGAACTATCTCTGATTCACATGTAAACAATTCCATGGATCTTACTGAAAAATTGAATAATGCACGTACTGAAACTAACGATAGATTGATCAGTTTTGACATTTGTTCATTGTTTACAAAAGTGCCGATTGATGATATGCTTGAGTTTCTCTCCCAAGAATTACGTAAGTATGACCTGCCACTACCTTCACACATTGTTTTGGAACTTATTAAGCTTTGCATCAAAGACTGTAAATTCACTTTCAATAACGAGTATTATCAACAAGTGTTTGGGATGGCCATGGGCAACCCCTTATCGCCCCTCTTCTCCAATATTTATATGGAGTTTTTCGAAATTACTTACATTCCGAGAATCCTGGGAGTTGGCATCCCTTGGTTGCGGTACGTCGACGATATTTTGTGTATCTGGTTCATGAATCGTGACCTGGATAACTTCCTCCTTCAGTTAAATGATCAAGTCCCCTCCATTAAGTTTACTTTAGAAGTGGAACAAGACAATTCAATCCCATTTTTGGATGTGCGTGTACATAGGGAAAGCCCAGGTTTTAAGTTTAGTATCTATCGGAAAACAACAAACAATTTGTCCTACGTACACTTTTACTCGGGACATGACACCCCCACTAAGAAGGCCATTTTTTCATCAATGTTTCTCCGCGCCCTTAGGATCGCCAGTCCGGAATACATCGATGCCGAATTGGAAAAAATCAACAGTATTGGAAGTGATCTGTGTTACCCATCTGCGTTTATGGAATCTTGTCTCAACAAGGCAAAACGAACTTTCTATCGTGTCAATAATAACACTCGTACTTTGTCAAAAAATATTTTAGTACTTCCATTTTTCCCGGGCTTTTTAGGCATTGCTAATGTACTTAAACTTTTGGATATTAATGTAGTATTTTCATATAATAATATTGTGAAAAATATCATAGTAAAAAATAGCCCTACCAATAATTCAGGCATTATCTATAAAATTGGGTGTAAACAATGTGATTCCTTTTACATAGGTCAGACGGGAAAGGATTTGCACACACGTATAAAACAGCATCAATATTCCGTTAGAACAGGACAGTTGTCCAGTGCTCTTTTTGTCCATTTATCAGAGTTATCCCACTCTATTGATTGGAATAATGCTTCAGTTTTATTTCATTCTAGCAACATTGTTAATAGAAATATTCTTGAGTCTGCCATTATCCAACTTTCAAATAACTTCAAAATCAGCAAAGGTCTTTTTCAACTCGATCCTGTTGTTTTGAATTCCTTCAAAACAAATTTAGATAAAAAGGGTAGGACGCTAAATCTTTGGTAAACTTGTATGCTACTTTATTAACTTTTAATCTTCATTTTATTTTTATATATATCGAAACTTGACTCTAAAAGGCAAAGTGTTAAAACCCGGGCAGATTTCCAGTACAAATTTGTATTTTTATAATTCATTTGATCTTGTGCTAAAAATCGATATTTTTTCTTACAAATCTGTATGCCTCTTTGTTAATCCTCTAATTTTTAATTTTTAATTTTTATTTTTACTTCTCCGTTTATTGCATATATATATTATATATATATATGTATGTGTAGATATATATATATATATATATATATATATATATATATATATATATAATATATATACAGGGCGTCCCAAAAAATGTATACACACTTTAACAGCTGATAGCTCAATTGATGTTTCTTTCTTTCCAAGTTAAACCCATTAGAATTAATAATGGCAGTTAGACTAAGCTTTGAACAAAGGAAATTCATTCTAAAATGCTACTGGAAGTGTGAAAACGCAGTTGAAGTGCAAATACAGTTTAGGAGGGAGTTTCAAACAGATCCACCAACGCGACTTACCATCACTCGAATTAGAGATAAGTTTGAAGCCGATGGAACTGTTCAGAATGTCCACAAGAAGCGTTCCGGAAGACCACGGACATCGACAAGCCCCACAAAGCAAGAAAGAGTACTGGAAACGTATCACCAAAGTCCAAGAAAATCTGTGCGGCAAGCGAGTCGTGAGGTAGGAATTTCAGAATCGTCTGTCCAACGCATTTTGAAGCGCTGTCAATGGAAAAGTTACATTCCAAGATTAGTCCATGCTATTAATGAAGATGATCCGGACCGAAGAGTGGAGTATTGCGAGTGGTACTTGGCACGATGTGGATGTGGATTGGACGAAGGGGTTTCGTAGAATACCCTCCGCGTTCACCAGACCTCACACCACTAGACTTTTTTTTATGGGGATACTTAAAAGACAAAGTCTACGCTATAAAACCTGCAACAGTCGCTGAATTGAGAGCAGCCATTGAACGAGAATGCACACAAATACCAAACGAAATGTTTCGTGATGTTTGCGATTCCATTGCTTCGCGTTATCAGCAGTGCCTGGACCAGAACGGACGTCAGTTTGAAAACAGGCGTTGACAAAACAATTAAATAATGTCTGTAGATTCTATTACATTTTGAAAATGAAATGTATTTTAATAAACACTGCTTTATAAGTATTTAAAGTGTGTATACATTTTTTTGGGACGCCCTGTGTATATATATATATATATATATATATATATATATATATATGTTTGTGTGTATGTATGTTATTTATTTATTTATTTATTTTTTCTTTCTGTAACCTATATATAGGCCGTAACCTTTTATGTACTTCAGTGTTCCTGAGGATGTCATTAGACGAAAGCGCTTGAGCACCTTTTTGTGTTTCCTTTCCTTCGTGGTTTTATTCATCATATATACTGTATATATATATATATATATATATATAAACTGGATGAATAATATTAAATCCTTAGTAAGCATTACAGTAAAGTTTTCCAAGAACAAAAAATAACTATTAATCCGCCGAGTTCACTGAATTTCCTATTCTTAGACATTAAAATGATTTATTTAAGTATATCGATCATAGAATTTTGAGCTGTTCAACCTCATTACACACACACACACACACACACACACACACACACAATGTGCGTATCTCCATATAAGCGAGGTATCGATCTTTTCAAATTCATATATTTAAAAAACTAATTAATCAAACCTAATTTAACCCAACCTTAGTGTCATCGCACTGAGAAAGGCGTGATAATTGTTTCGGACGCAATTGAGAACGCGAACGATGTTTTCTGTTAAGTCCTTAAATAGTGAGGTATTCGCTAATCTAACCTAACCTAACCTAACCTAATTAGGAGTAACATCTCTTATATTTCCAACAATAAAAACATATATTTAGGTTTTTTTTTTATATAAATCTTTTGATGTTCCGAGGTACCAAAAACGCTACCTATAAAAATTACCCAATTACATGTTTGAATTATCACGCACTTGACCTCACTTATGCCCAATTGCCTTAGCACGCACACACACATTTATATATATATATATATATATATATATATATATATATATATATATATATATATATACACACACAGGCCCGTATCCAGGTTTTTTTTCGGGGGGGGGGGGCACACCAACTTCAGAAAATAGATAATAGTGTGTATAGCTCTTATTAGGAGCATTGAGGGTGCATAGGGCGGCGTTACTTTAAATTCGTTAACTGCAAGTAGATGATGTATGAAATGAAGCTCAGAAAAAAATTCAAATGAATGTCCCTGAAATTGTTCACTGGTAAACTTGTAATTTGTTCTGTAGTATCACATTCAGTTAGGACAATATTTTCACTTTGGGAACTTTGCCCTTCACTAGTATCAATTCTCTGCCGCTTAATCGGCACAAAAAATGAAGTAATCTTTTTCATTAATTCTGAAAAGATGAGAACACTCAAGTTAATAACACGAAAATAATACACCTATATGAACTAAGACTAGCACAAGCACAATCCACATAACCAACAATATGCCGGTCTGTGTTGACAGCCAGCGGCTATGCCGGTAGCTATGCATTCCACCAACACACCACATATAAACTCACACAAACAACATCACTTTAGCTTTGCTAGACTCAAATACCCTTGTTTATATTAAATTTTTGCTGACTACGCTGCTCTTCTTTTGACGTTCAGCAGCGTCTTATACAAAATTATATTATTAAACAAAAAAGCAAAAAATTAAAATCCTTAAAAAAATATTTTTTCGCGAAATTTCGGGGAGGGCCAGGGTGTCCATAAATAATTACCCTGATTAAAGCATGCTATAACTTTTAAATAAACACTCGTATTCAAACACAGTTTTAATCATAAGTAGATAAACATACAAAGTTTTGATACATAGTTAATGAACTTAATAAGCTTCCACATGTGCACCCCTAGTGGCACGTAAAATGTCTAAACGGTATTCACACTCACGCCACACATTGGGCGCATGTTGTTCGTGAAACTCGACGCAACATTTCCAAATCGATGGATTGGCAGGGACGGGCCAATCCCATGGCCCCCAAGATCACCAGACATTACCCCCTGGATTTCTTTCTCTGGGGTCATGTTAAAGATTTGGTTTATGCAACAGTTGTTCCAGATATCAGGAAATTGCAAGAACGCATTACGGATGCAATTGCAACAGTTAACCCACAAATGTTGGAAAATGTGTGGCGTGAGTGTGAATACCGTTTAGACATTTTACGTGCCACTAGGGGTGCACATGTGGAAGCTTATTAAGTTCATTAACTATGTATCAAAACTTTGTATGT
The DNA here is from genome assembly GCA_023014485.1 of Bathynomus jamesi. Taxonomy (NCBI): domain Eukaryota; kingdom Metazoa; phylum Arthropoda; class Malacostraca; order Isopoda; family Cirolanidae; genus Bathynomus; species Bathynomus jamesi. Next base: position 132,872 of record JAJOZX010010172.1, read on the forward strand.
TTACCTACTTATGATTAAATCTGTGTTTGAATACGAGTGTTTATTTAAAAGTTATAGCATGCTTTAAGCAGGGTAATCATTTATGGACACCCTATATACACAGTATATATCAGGGATGGGAAACTGAATCGAACTGGAATCGATAAACTGATAAAACCGATATTATTTTATGAACTGAAATCGAAAAAAACTCGAACTGAAAAAAATTCTGACAACTAAAATCGAAATTCGAACTGAAATTGTAAAACAATAAAAAATTGAAATCTGAATTCGAATAGATTGAAAATAACAGTTTTGCGTTTCAGTTTTGAGGAGCATTTGGATTGCAAAAAAATATAAATAACGTGAATTATTTTCCTTTTTTTGCGCCTTTACATTTGTATGGATTTAAAATATTCATTTATCCTTTAATTCGATGTAGAAAAAACGTAGCTGAAAGTACTAGAGAGAATGGTTTTTAAAATGAACGAAAAAGAATTAGGGAGGAAAATTTTTATGTCATATGAAAATACTTTTCAATAATGACTGTGCTCCTTTCGTTGACCTAAGTTTAATCACTTGGTAAGGATGCCTTCAGTTTTTTCTTACCATTAAATTTTTCAGTTCGATAATAGCTATACTATCTTTAGTATATCTACATAGTGAGTGAGATAATCCGTGGGAATGACCAAACTTCAACTCAAATGTTAATCCTATGGAATGTTGTGACAATAAAACCCACACTAATAGACGGAGTTTATTTCCACAACAGCTTCGATGCCTACTGGCATCCTCTTCGGGTGGATACAGAAAAACGAATGAACAAAAGTGAGTATGGAAACAATCCCGGAAAGGTAAGAAACATTCTAGAAGGCCAAAGACCATTAAGAAATTCACACCTAGGTTAGATCCTGTTCACCCGACACTGGGTGCTTGGTCAAAAAATCCCTTCCGGTGTCGGGTGAACAGGATCTAACCTAGGTGTGAATTTCTTAATGGTATCTGGCCTTCTAGAATGTTTTTTACCTTTCCTGGATTGTTTCCTTACTCACTCTTGTTCATTCATTTTTCTGTATCCACCCGAGGAGGATGCCAGTGGGCATCGAAACTGTTGTGGAAATAAACTCCTTCTATTAGTGTGGGTTTTATTGTCACATTTCGACCTCCACGTAAAAAAATGAAGTTTTGCATTTACTATGGAATGTTACTCTATTCTCCTTGGTATTTCTCCAAATGTTTATCCTTTGGAATGTTTCTCTAATCTCCTTGTGTTTCCTCTCCTGAAAGACACTTCCTTTACCTGCTAGTGTATATAAATGAAGCGTTTGTTACTTGTCTTTCATTCATCAGAAAAATTTCACAGGTAGCAGTCCAACTTAACATTTTATTCCTTTTCCAACAATGGGACGTTATAAAACTAACGTGGTATATTCTTACTTCACGCTCCATGGTTCTCGTGAGCATGCAACAGCAGCTCGCAAAGTGACTGGATGTAGCATGATTTTGAAACATCCTTGTGCTACTAATCTAAAGAAGCATCTGGAAAGACACCATCAGGCAGAGTTTAATGCTTTAGAACAGTGGTACTCATTGGGCAGCTCGCGAGCCAAATATATACCGCACATTTGGCTCGTCAGCCGCGCAGTGAGTACCACTGCAGTTTAGAAAGAAGAAAGGAAGCTTCTAATTCAAAGATGAAAAGATGTTTGCCACAAGATGAGCAGACACTAGATCACACCAACACTAAGCGTATGAAAACTATTCAAGAGATGTTTCGTCCAACAATAAGTATTCCAATGGATATAAAAACGTTTAGTGATGCTATAGTTGAACTGGTAACTCTAAATGGAAGACCATTTTCTGCAGTAGAAGACAGTGGTTTATGTAAGATCATAGATCCAATTTAGAACACACTCAACACATCAATGGACAGGAAGAAAATCTCGAATTTAGTTGATAAGAAAGCTGCAGACATTGTGAAGCAAATAAGTGAAGAACTGCAAAACAGAATGTTTTCACTGAAAATAGATATCGCATCTCGTCTCGATAGATCTGTTCTAGCCATTAATGCCCAGTTTATTAATGGAGATTCTCTTCAGATACTAACATTATCTGTTACAGACTTCTCTCATGCTCATTCGGGTGAAAACATCAAGGAACTGGTTTTAAGTGTGCTATTAAAATATAACTTAAGCGTTCATCAAGTGTATTCTATTACTACTGATAATGCTAGAAATATGGTGAAATCTGTAGAACTGATCTCGAGTGAAGGAAATGACATTGTAAACGATGAAAGTGATATCAGTGAATTAGATGAGTTGGAATTAGGAAATGTTCTTTCTGTTAAATGTGCTGTACATACTTTGGAACTTGCAATAAAAAACTCTTTAAATGCAGGATTGCTTGTAAATTCTATAGCTCATTCGCGGAAACTTGCTAAGAAGCTGCGAACTCCAGTTATTATGAATATTTTAAAAACAAAGAAGTATCATATGCCTATCGTAGATGTCGTGACGAGGTGGTCTCAACATATGGCATGATCTTCCGTTTAGTGGAATTCCGACCGTTCATTCATGAATTTATTGAACTCATAGGAACCGATTTAAAACTTTCTCCTCAAGCTTGGGAAGAACTGCAAGAAATTTTACAAGTATTAGAGCCTGCTAAAAAAGCTACAGTACTACTACAAGAAGAAAATTTGACTCCAGGAGACTTCTACAAATTGTGGTTTCTGTGTAAAAGTGATATCTCAAAAATTAAATGCGTACTGGTTCACAATCTTTTAGAAGCAATGAATGCTAGAGGGAAGGAGTCCTACAGAAAGAAGTAGTGATATCGTTATATCTGGATCTTAGGTTCACTGTTATGCTATCCGAAGTAGAACAGGAGCGTGCGATTACTCATTTAACCCAACTTCACACGAAAATGGAATCGACACCTTCGGCAAGCTTGGCATCGACATCTTCGACAAGCTTGGCATCCAGTACAACAGAGGATGAGTTGGAAAACATGCTTAGAGCTGCTGCAAAAATAAAGAAAAACTCAACTAGTGGTACGAATAGAAGCATCATTTCGGCTCTTCCCAATTTTAAGAATATTGAAAGAATTTCAACAGACAGTAGCCTAACTGCGCGGTGGAACGCAATGAAGATAAAGCATGAGGAGCTGTACAAATTGTCTTTAGTTGTGCATGCTGTTCCAATGACAAGTTAGTGTGGAACGGCTTTTTTCTCTTTTTAGATTGATTTTAAGTCCTCAAAGAAACAATTTATTGCCCGAAAACATTGGCAATATTTTAATTGTTCGCTCTAATTTTAACATTGAGTTTACGAGGTATTTGTATTTTGTATATGATAAACAGAGGTGCATTTAATTGTTTTATTTCCCTTCTAATACTATTATTTATATATTTTCTACATGTCGTGTGCTTTAAAATTAAAAAGTGTACGAATTAATAAAACATTTCGAATTGTAAGTTTTTGGTTAAATAAAACTTTATGTGAAAGAAATGAAGCGAAAAAGTAAAAAAAAAAAAAGATGAGTGTTTCGCGCTGATTCAGTTGGCTATAGATGCTTACATGTTTAATCATACAAAGTAAAGATAGTTACTAAAGCAAATTCTCTCTTTGAAAAACAGAAGTCGAATGCAAATACAAATATAAATTAAATCTGAATTTGTCAAAAGGGTACCCCCCAAAAAATAATATAAATAGTACAAAGAAATTCTTAAAGAAATCTGAAAAAAAATTGGAATAAAAAAATTTAAATTGAATCGAACCGAAAAATATAAAACTTGAATCGAAAAATAAACTCAAATCGAAAAAATTAAATAAAAACAAATCAAAGCTGAAATCGACATTTTTGCAAACTTAAACTGAAATCGAAAACTAGACTTAAAAATTTATCAGTTTCCCATCCCTGATATATATATATATATATATATATATATACGGATTAAGAATAGACAAAAGCGTGCTAAAAGAACTACACAATGGTTTCCCGCCAATGGACCGTGTCCACTGGTGCTTCACTGGGACGAAAAGCTTCTTTCGGACATCGTGAAGGGAAAGCGTAAAAATGATCGCATCGCAGTGATTGTGGCCGGTGTGAAGGTGGAGGAATTGTTGGGTATCCCAGTTTCAACCACGGAACTGGTCGTGAAGTGGCAGAATAGGGCGGGTCATACTATGCATTTTTTTTAAATCAATGGAGAGGGGTGTTCAAATGACATATTTTGGTGTATAGAACACAATTCTGAAGAAAATATTTAATTCTGATAACCCTAACCTACATCATTTTTGCAGTTGATTATTATTAAATTGTTGATTATTTTACTATTGTAGTTACCCCAGAATATGTCTTCTCACGTTTTCTATCATGGCTGCTCACGTTATCTCTCATAGAGCATTGTTCTAACTAATTCATATAAACATATAATGTAATTCATATAATAATAATAATATTTAAATACTCAAATAAAATAGGTGTGCCATTCCACTTAATTGTAATTATCATACAGTTTGGTATATGAAATATTTTGACGGTTTTCTGGCGCGCATAAGGCCATTTTCTGAGCCACCTTTCTCAGAGGCTAGAATGTAACAGAAAAACTATGATGAGATTCAAAACATTGCCCTTGCTAGTGTAAGGTATGGCATAGGGCTGAGGCCAACTGCAGCGATAGCAACAGCAGCTCTGATTGACGCAGGAATCATCACAGAAGACAATACAAGTAAAGTGATTGATAAGAGCAAGGTCAAGAGAGCACAGGAGAAGTTGATGAGAGAGCTGGGGGAACAGTTCGAGAAGAGTGCAGGGAGGAGGGGGGGATCTCTTGCATCCTCTTTGATGGGCGGATTGACCTGACCAATGTGATGATGGAAGCTGAGGGCAGTGACCAATCTTTTCCCGCAAAGATCAAGGAAGAACACTATAGTGTTGTTAGTGAGCCTGGCAGCTACTATCTGTTCCACTTTACCCCAGAGAAAGCAACTAAAGAGGAGTCACATGCGGAGAAGATTGCTAAGGTCCTGTTTGCCTGGCTGAAAGAGAGGGGTTATGATAAGACCTTGTTGGCCATTGGAAGAGACTCAACAAATGTCAACACTGGTGTGAAAGCTGGAGTAATGCGGAAGCTGGAGCTGCACCTGGGGAGAAAGCTGGTCTGGTTGGTGTGCAACCTGCACACTGTTGAACTTCCCCTGCGCCATCTCATTGTTGACCTTGATGGCCCTACTCTGTCAGACAAAAAATTATCCGGGCCAATAGGAAAGCTCCTTGATTCTGCTACAGACTTTGATATCAATCCAAACTTCACCCGAATCTCTGTTGGCCCTCCACTGATCAAGCTTCCTGACAAGGTCATTCAAGATCTCTCAACTGATCAATACTATGGCTATAAAATTGTCAGGGATGGAGTACTTCCTGCAGGGCTGGCTCTGTTAGAGATAGGACCAGTAAACCACAGCCGCTGGCTCACCACAGCGAACAGACTTCTCAGGCTCTGGGTGTCAAAGCACGGACTTAAAGGAAAGAACCTGAAGATTCTGCAATTCATTGTGGAATTCATCATTGGAGTGTATTACCCATGTTGGTTCAACGTGAAGGTCAAGCACTCCTGGATCGAAGGGCCTAGGCACATCCTCTTTCAGCTGGACTGCCTCAAGTCCCAGAGAAAGGAGGTGCTGGATATTGTGATGCCAACTGTGAGAAGATCTGCTTGGTATGCCCACAGTGAAGTCATCCTCCAAACACTACTCTGCTCTGAGGATCAGAAGGAGAGGATTGAAGGGGTGGAGGGAATCCTGGCCATCAGGGGAGAGGGGGACCCGGACACTCAGCTGGGGGACTCCTCTGTTAGGAGCAGAAGGACACCTGACATCAATTGTGATGCTTCCAGCATCGGTGACTTGATCAGCTGGTCAGAAGGTGTGTCAGAGCCACCTCTCACCTGCTCTCTAAGCACCTCAGAGGTGAAAAACTTCATCAACACCCACATGGAGGTGCGCAACTGGCCTTGCCACACACAAAGCATTGAGAGGGTTGTTAAAATGGTGACTGAGGCTTCTGCTAAGTACTTCTCACAGAAAAGAGGGATGGGGGATCAGGGCTCAGGAGACCAGCAGGAAGCTGATGTCCAAGTCTGAGTCAAAGCAGGATTTGTGCAATCTGGCAAAGTTCAAGATGTCAGGAGAATGATATTTGTAATTATATCCAGTGATATACATGCAGTTCACCTATTAATAAATATATGTAAAGTTGATTTGGCCTTGTCAATATAAATGATTTACCTTATATCTTTTAATATATTATAAAGGGGTTCAAAAGGTAAAATTGGCCATTTAGAAATACAAAATGATGTAGGTTAGAGTTATCCTATCCAAAAAAGAAGCTCATATTTGAATTCCCCATGTAAAAACACATAATTTAGACACCCCTGATGGTAGGATTTCCTTCAGATTCATGTTGTCACCTGAGTACGACCCGCCCTAGTGGCAGAAGTGGTCATGAAATAAATCAGGTCGATTGGAATTGAGGATTATGTAATCGGTCTGGGTTTCGACACTACATTAGCTAACACGGGAATGATTCAGGGTGCTTGTATCAAGATCGAGGAGGAACTCGGCCGATCTCTTCTATGGCTTGCATGTAGGCATCACATTCACGAGATTGTACTAAAAGACGTATTTCAGCTCTGTTTTGGTCCATCAAGTGGGCCAAATATCTCTCTCTTTAGACGTTTTCAGACCAGTTGGGAATTTTTCGACCACTCCGACTACAAAACAATCGATACTGATGAAATCTATGCTCAACGTTTTAAAACAGATGAGGACCTTAAGCAGAAAAAAATGGAGATGCTCAGGTACCTCCAAGAAGTACATCCAAAAAGAAACACCCCAGAGAAAATTATGAAGAACTGAATGTTCTATGCTTTCTGTTCCTTGGAGGGAAAAACAGAGAAGTCGATTCGTTTTCATCGTCCTGGGGCTTACTACATGGCAAGGTGCAAGGTAAAGGCAATTTGTTGCCTTAAAATCCCAATGTTCAAGCGTCAGATGACATTAACTCAATCTGAAGAGAAGGGATTATATCAAATGTGCCTTTTCATTTCCATGATTTATATGTCACCGGAATGAAGCCATGATTCCAGAAAGAGCACCTCTCAACGACTTGTTACTGCTCAGATCTTTGAACGTTTACCCAGATCAGAGGGTGGCAGAAATGTCAGAAAAATCTATTAAAAGACATTTGTGGTACTTTTCCGAAGAACTCACAGGACTTGCATTCTTCGATTCTAGAATTGATGCTGAAACGAAGAAGCTGATGGTAAAAAATCTTGATCTTCCACGACGGAAAAAGAACCATAAGCGCTTTGAAAAAAAAGATTTCGACTCTCTGTGAAACCTGAATGCATTCGTGACTGGGCGAACTCGAGACTTTTTTGCAACAATTTTCAAAGGTAGTGACATCGAGCCATCTTTTCTTAACAAGGATCCGATGGAGTGGAAGGAACACGAAAGTTTCCCTTTAGGTCTCAAACGCGTGCGCGCCTTAAAAGTCGTAAATGATTGCGCGGAAAGAGGAATTGCGCGTATTAAAAGGTACAATTCATCCATCACCAAGGACGAATCTCAAAAACAATTCCTCATGAAGGTAGTGAAGAAGCACACAGCAACCATTCCTGTGAAAACCAAACAGAATCTCAAGAAAAAGATCTGGGAGTAACTGATTTACAATGATGATTAAAGAGTTACCAGTTCCTTACATTGTTTGTCTTTATTTAAATTTTACGATGAAATATATATTAAAATATATTCATTATTTTGAGCAATTGTATTAGATTTGAATAGAAAGCATGATTAAAACATATGTTTCTCTCCCCTTCATTATTATCTATTTCGTTCTTGAAATATTCCATTATGATTTTATTTTTTTAAGAAATAGGGTTGATTTGCGGGACCTCTCAATATTGATTAATTGAAAAATAATTTTGGCCACCATTTCTGTACTTCAATAGAAACAAGGGCATGAGTCGTGCGGATGAAAATAATAAAATTTATATTTTGAGGTATATTTTGAGACACCCTTATATATATATATATATATATATTATATATATATATATATATATATATATTAGCCCCACCGCTATTCATTGCCATGTTAACCGACAAAGACAATGAAGTAACCAATAAATTTTTGTATCATCATCAAAGAATTTGAGAAGCCATACAAACGAACACAAACAGAATATACAGATGGTCAGAAAACAACAATATGAATTTAACAGCAAAAATTTTGAGCTCTTAAGATATAGGGAAAATGATGAAATAAAGCAAGATAGGCTATTATGCTCCACATAGACAGGAAATTCAGCAAAATTCAAAAGCAAAAAATTTAGAAGTTCTAATTACCCACGATGCGAAATTCCAGACACAAAAAAGGTAGCAATAAACAAACAACGGGCCTTTAAAAGAAGGGACAAGAATGTAATAAGTCCCTTGCTGAAAATAGTGATCATACCAAAACTTGAATACTGCTCAGCCTTGACGTTCCCATATAAAAAAAAATTAATCAGCTCCAAGAAATTAAAACATTTGACAGCCAAGATTAATGTCTGCAAATACATGTAACTAAATTACTTGGAAAGATTACTTAAATTAAATCTATATTCGCTGG